>CM076648.1:22508529-22611038 GCA_038496675.1 Rachycentron canadum | reverse complement strand
CCCCTCCCCTCCCCTCCCCTCCCCTTCCCTCCCATGGCCGTGTTTCCATTTATGAAAGCGGACACCTCCTGGTTCGGCTCACACAAAGCCCATTGGGGTCTCTGAGGGCTTCAGTCAGTCAAAGGCCTTTTTAGCCAGACAGCAGACAGACAGACAGACGCAGCAAGTGTTTCTTCTGCCGAACACTAGACTTTCACATGCAAATAGGAGTCTGTGCAGCCGGTGACTCCGGGGTCACCCTGGCAAAAGTGACCTTTTCGCTCCTGAGGTTTGTGTTTCCTGTCTCATATTAGAGGGTTATGTGTTTGGGTTCAGGTCAGGTCATCACGGTCTGAACAGTGACCAGAGGAGGGGTCGTACCAGAGAAAGGAAACGAAGAGAGGGTGTCACCTCTGGAAAATGCGATACATAAATGTAGCTAACTAAATATTATTATAGTGATAACTGAGCAAGAATAATATCACACTAATGGCCCCCACAAATTACATTGTTCATCACATAATCAGTGAATATTGTGTGTAATGAGCAACTTACCAATTGCGGTGAGATCTATCCAGACAGTGTAAATCTGTGCATTTTATTTTGCAAAGTGAACTTTGGCCTGTGGGGGGCAGTAGGGAAAAAGTCAGGTCAATATCTTTTTCTTCTTCATTTAAATCTGCCAGCTTTCATTTATTTATTTTTAATTTCCAATTCCTTAAATGTCATTTCTGATGAAATACAATATCGTGTCACTGTGCAAAACTCAGGCACGTGCACAGACAGACCTCAGGTGGTGTCAAACTGCTGCTTTAAAGCTTCCAGTTGGCCATCTTGGTTTTTTGAAACCAGAAGAAACCTATATTTGGAGGAGAAGGTGGAGCTGAGGAGGAGTGAGGGGTGGATCTGAACTGCTATGCACTATCCTGATTGTGTGGTACAGCCTGTCAATCACATCATAGCCACGTCCCTAACAATCCCTTGCTTTATGGTCTATTTTCCTCTAAATGGGACCAAGGTGTAAGGCTTTTCAGGGTTGGCTTCACTTAACACTTTTTGGTTGTCTCAAGTGCAGGAGACGTATTTAACAGTCACATCTTTTGATGTGATTAGCTTAAGGAGGCTGAAGGTGCTTCATTTCTACCGGACACCTGAGGCTTTCAATGCAGATTAAAGATAAATCTATGAGGGAGACAGTTCAAAGGAAAAAGTGTGACTCCCAACCCGGTTCTCCCATATGCAGTATTTTACTGTGGTGGCTACGGTAGTTTAAACTAGTTTACATACAGCTTCACAGTTCAGCTTACAGTTCAAAAGAGCTAATAAGTGTTTTAGCCTGTTTTTAATTCACTGACTGTGTCTTGAAGGGAGATGAATGAGGCAAGTTTGTTACATCAGGATCAAGAAAATCGCTGATTTCAGAACAGATTTTGCTTTGATTCGCACATGTTGTCAGATCAGGACCAAAATGACCTGGAGAGAGAACAGATGCATCATAATTTCAGGAGTGTTTTTTTTTTTTTTTTTTTTTTTAAATTAATCTTTATTAGTTTGTAAAGTAACTAGATTTATTCGATCAAGAATGAAATAACCCTAAAATATTGAAGCAGAAGCTGGTAAGTAAATCACAGAACCTTCAAATTAAAGCCTATTGGTGTGGTTTCCAGTCCCTCCGCAGGCTGTTGTGAGGCACCACTGACTGTGAACCACAAGAGGGCGCAGTTTACATGGCTCCTCTGAAATACTCCTATCCTCTCACTGTTATGTTGTAATAAACCTTTGATTCTTATTTTTTTTTTTTTACAGAAAATGTATGATTCCAACTCATGTGGTTTAGTCATTATGTTTAATTCAACTTTATAATTACTTTTAAACCAAACTTCATCTGAAAACAGTTGGTGCCAGTTTCGCTTCAGTTTTCTGATGATAACTGGACTCAACGTGACTCGGAATGGGCACCTGCGTGCTTGCGTGCGCCAGGCCCCGCCCACCTGCGCATATCTTATGTTAATGAGCAGGTGAAGCGGTTCTTGAGGCGCGCGCCGGGCCGCTGCGGGGATGAGCCGGATGGAGCAGCGCAGGGAGCGGCGGGAGTCCAGCCGGAGGGTTTTCACCAGGTGATGCTGTCCAAACCCGACTGACTGCGGCGGATCCGCGACATGCGAATGGATCCTTATTTAAGACGCAGCTGGAGAAGGCTGTTCCACTTATTAACTCTGTGTTTTATCCTCCTTTATCACGGTGAGTCTCCTGCTGAGGGTTGATACCACAGGGGAACATTTCTCAATTGATTATTATTATTATTATTATTATTATTATTACAAGATGCGCCTTTACAGTCCGCACCGGCTTCATGTGGTTCTGTGGATCTGGGTTTGTTTTTCAGTTAAATCTATTTTTCTTTCATTGGAGTCACTTTTCTTTTATGTTTTCTTCTATTTATTTATTTGCTTTGGTTCCAGCTCATCTTTCCTCGGGTGTTGAGAGAGTGAACGTTTCTAACTGGGATGAATTTAATAAGTGAGTTATTAATGTTATTTAATATTCAGATGGGTATCAATTTTATTACTTTCAGTCATTTTTTATGTTTTAGTTTGATGTTATTTGCATTGTATCCTTTTTTTCTAAATATATCCACAGTTCTGTGCATAGGTTTAGGTACTATAATAATGTCAAATAGTTTTTAATCAATTAATCAATCAATTAACTTCATCCATAGTGCAGTAAACAGAAAAAAAACCCCTAGACCAGATGAATATTTGCTTTAACCCCCTTTGCCTTTAAACCAGCACCAGTTCTCCTCAGTACACCTGTTCACAGTTCTCCAGGTTGTTCCAGCGTCCTGGAGAACCTGACACAGTTCTTCTGAGGATTTAGTTTGTCCCATAGTCTTATATGATCCCAGACTGACTCCATGATGGTGAGATCAGAGGTCTGTGGGGACCAGACCATCTGTTGCAGGACTCCTCATCTCTGAAGACAGTTCTTTATGAGTGTGTGGATTCATTGTGCTGCTGCAGAACGAATCCTGGCCCAATCAGATACCTCCCTGATGTTTCTAAGTGATGGATAAAAATCTAAAGTGACTAAAACTTTTGCACAGACCTGTATTGGACATTAATTATTATATTCAAATGATTATTATTATATCATTAGGGAATTATAATAATAATAATCAATAGTGTGTCATAGTTGGAACAAAGGCTGAAATGACTGATGGTGAGTGATGAAATTGAACCCTTACCTTGACTAATTGGCAGATTAATTTATAATTAAAGTAATCATCACTTGCAGCCTAAGTTGTAACTTTGATTTAGTTAGATTTTTTTTTTAATCTTTATAGGAGCAGGCAGCAGTTGTTTGGTTGGGTTTTTTTATTTTACTTGTCGTTGGTAGTTTGGTTAGTTGCTGGTCGGTGGTGGGTTTGCGGTGTCTATGGAAAGGGTGGGGTTGGGGTGTAGGGGGCTGCTGCAGCAACAAACCTCTCCTTGTTCTCTCTGTCCCAGCAGCGGGAGCAGCAGGATAAAGCTGAAGAAATGGGACACCGCTTCCCAGGGAGGGCAGGTAGGCAGCCGCATTGATCACTGATGCTGATGGAGCTGCTTCAGGCGGCAAACACACAGCCAGAGATCACGGAAAAATCTGCAGCTCAGACCTACAAAGAATTGAAAAAACAAATCACATTTCACAAGAGCTTTAATTCCAATAATTTACACCTAGTGGTCCCAGTATTGGATTCACAGACAGGGGATGTACAGCAGTAGCTGTATAGTAAAATATATTACAATTTAAATAAACATTAGAATGTAAACATCATATATATTATGTGGGATAATGCAGTTAAGGGTGCAAAATGTTTCTAATCATGTTAATGTATCTTATGATTGTTATTGTGGTATTTTCAATATTTTAAGTACATTTTTTGGCCATTTTATGTCTTTATTATTTTAATAGGACAGTGTAGAGAGACAGGAAATGGGCCAGAGAGTGAATGACATGCAAGAAAGAGTCCAGCAGGCCGGGAATCAAACCAGGGACTGTGCCCTAACCTCTTGATTTTTGGGTCACCTCTTATTGTGGTTGTTTCAAGTGACGGCTTTGCTTTTATTGTAAAGATTCACACAGCTTGAGTCCAAACATCTCTCACAGATTTCTATACAAAAAAAAAAAAACTATCCCATGAGATCTGGCTGAAACTGTATCTGCATGACACATAAAGATATATAAACTGAAAATGTATATTGTTCCCCACTTTAAAGTAAAATTTGTCCACCATGACATATTTTTTTCTCATCGGAAACAGACATGTGAGGGAGTCCCAGTAGGGATATACAGTGGCTGCTCTGTTGTCTCACTCTTCCTCTATCAGAGCCTCCATCGGCCTGAATGTGGTCCCTCCCTTTGTCTGGCTCTCCTTTGGCTCAGAGAGGCGTGAGAATCCGGTCCAAACTATGGTGACTGGTGAACGAACAAAGCAATTAGTAGCACAGGTCACAGGTCACAGGTATGGAGAGCAGATCTATCTCATGTCAGATCTCTGAGCGCACGATGGCTCACTCCTGATTTAATCTCTGCTCTGTTTGTGTTTGACCAGCACAACTTTGACATCTCTACTGATACTGATCTGTGACTGATAATTCATTGTCACATATCCCTCAACCCTTCACCTTGCCTTGCCTTCAGTCTCGGAAAGCCTTGGTTTGAGAGGGGAGGCTCAAATTGTGGCCACAACAAATTTTTAAACCAAAGCAGCTGTGATTGTATATTTTCTGTTCAATATCTGAGCATCAAAATTTGAAAATGTTTGATTTGCAGATATTCCAGATATTCAATGTTTTATTCTCCTGAGACACCTTTCAAAGCCCTTTATGTTCTGCAGCTCTGCATGGACAACTTTAAACTGCATCTGGTGGTAGAATTCATATATTAATTTAGCGAGCAACTCAATGAATGTCCTATCATACAACAAAGATCACCCAGAAAAGGAAAAACACACAGGTTGGAGTGGGGTTGGGCAAGGGTTGTCGACCTGGATGGGAAAGCTGTGTTGGAAGTCACAGAGGAGTCATTAATGAAGGCTGGATGACAGGTCTTTTCTCTCCAGCCTCTTCTTTTTTTTCCCAGTGCTCTGTTCGTTCCATCCTCACCAGGCGTGTTGGCAACAACCTGTGTAAATCTGGGAGGAATTTTTCCCCCTAACAAGACACAGAATTGTGAAAGTTTTAGGGTGTCCTACGTTTTTAATCAAATCTTTGGTAATCTGTCACCTGAGAGCTGATCTTGTTTTTCAGATTTGCTTGATATTATATTAAACCTGTGGAATTAATTTAGGGAATCAGGCTGTGTTACAAGGACTTAATTTTGCTTTGCTGAAATTGGTTTAGTTGTGCCAAGGCCCAATATAAAAATGATTATAACATTGTGAGGTAAGATCAGGTTATCTTACTGAATGGTTGCAACTGTTGCATGAAATACCTGTTGATAAAGTATCTCTCCTTGAAGGACCTCCAGAAAGCAGCTGCTGCACTAGAAACCAACACATCTTTGTCCAGCCACTCACTGGTCAGCCGGACTGCCACGTCCAACCTGACGTCCTCCACCACAAAGAGGATACCAGCCCCATCATGGACCCTTAGCTTGGACCAATCGTCTGCAGCCACAGTACCACCTAGTCAAACACCAGCAAGAACTGTATCATCCAGCCGACCAGGCAACACAAAAAAAACCAGCCCAATACCTTCCAGCCAATCACCAACAACCTTAGCACCAGTTGGCCAAACACCAGTCGGCACGACACCATCCATTAAATCTCAAACAAAGATAGGAGTCTCTAGCCAATTACCAACCACTACAGTATCAACCATTCAGTCTGAAAGCAGAACAACAACAGCCAGGCAATCACCAACTGGCACAGCAAAATCCATCCAATCGCCACCTACCTCTTTAATACCAGCCAACCAATCACCAACAACCACAGCACCAGTCAGTCACTCACCAGTTAGCAACACACCACCCAAGACCTTGTCTAATTCAGTGGACAGTGCTACAAAACCCAGCCAATTGTCATTTAGCCAAACACCAGTGAGCCAATCAGCAACTGGCTCAAAAACATCACAACACCAGCCACCAGCCAATTTATTACCAGATAATCAGTTTATAGTCGGCTCAAAAACATCACACCACGTGTCATACAGCTTAACATCTCACAATCAATCAATGTCAAATGCAACACCGCCTGACCAATCCCCAACCAGCTCAGAATCATCAAACCAATCATCACCTGTTTCACCGTCACCGCTCAGTGGTGCCTTTCCACCAGATGAGCGTCCAGATAATATTTCACTGATCACCAGGAAGGTGAAGGAAGCCCTGAGGTCGTCGGTACGTAGGGTCTCAGGTGGGTTTAGTAAAGGTTGGTATGGATGTTGAATGTGTACGGGGGCACTTGGAACTGGATTACCAACCGGGCAAAGGGGTTGGACTTGTTTATCCAGCACATCCCGCAACTGGGCAACTGGGCAACTGGGCAACCAGGCAGTCAGTCCTCTTAACAGTGCTGCTTCTGAGGCTACCACTGAGGGAAAATTCAAACGCTACACAAAGTGGCATTAAAGGAAGGTCTGACATCTTGGTAAATATACTTATTCCTCTGCTTGCAGAGAGTGAGATGGACATATGGATACCACTCTCATGTCTGTGGGTTATTAACTATTATCTTAGTGTAATTCATAGACCAGGCTCTGAACAAAGCTAAACAAAAATGTTTACCAACATATCTAAAGCTCATTAACACATTGTATTTGTTTAATCTCTATGTCTGCACATGAACAAACAACATACCACATGTTAATTACTAATTAGAGGTGTTGGTATATATATATATTTGAATTTTGGACATAGCCAAGCTAGCCATTTCCCTTTGCTTCCTGTCTCTATATTAAGATGAGATAGTCCATAGCAAAGATTCAGGACCTGTATTAATCTGGCCATCTAACATTTCCCAAGAAAACAAATATTTCCCAAAAAAAAAGAAAAGTCCTGTTATTAAGCACTGCTACAAATCTACTTTGATAATCAGACCGTACTAATCACCAGTCACTTCTTACAACTGCTTTCACCAACCTGACGTCACTGTGCAGGATTCCTAAATTAATTTTATTCCTTTTGAATTAAACAGCTGGAAGTTATCTAATGTGGCCTTAAACTGAGCAACAAGTGAGCCCTCGGCTTTACTCCCCCATTACAAACTGACACAAACCTCTTTATCATACCTGTGCTTGAGTGGGACGTGGCTGACTGGGCAGACAAGCTGTAACCCCACTGAGCAGATGGTGTCACAGCAGGATGAGGAACCATCGTTTTGCTGTTTGGTGGTGCGTTCAGGGACTGAAACATTTGTTGGGGCTGCACAGTGCTGATAAGTGTGTAGGGGGTGGTGGTGGACAGATGGTGACTTTTGCCTCGAGTTGTGACCTCCAAATTCTCAAAGTCAATCATGTGTTTCAATAGATCTTTACAGCCCAGACAAAGAAATTATGTAGACTTAAATAATATGAAGCAAAACTTGCTTTTGGGATTTAGAGACCCTGGGTGTTCACTCACTTTGCCTGGTTGATAATCCAGGCTTGATGTATTGATACAATGTCATGGTAGTTGAGACAGATTTTATGAGACATGATAGAAATATGCAGTATTTTTATCTATTTTTTTTTCCACCTGTGAATTGAAGTGACTGAAACCCAGAGATTCTGATCATGATCAATTTCACTTTATTTAGTTGTGTTTATACTTCTCTCAGTGAACCTTTCTTGGGTAAGATTCAGGTAAAATACTGAATAATACATTTGGTGAAACCCATATCAGTGAAACAACCTGAAAAGGGGGAATCATTCCTTGGC
Source organism: Rachycentron canadum (assembly GCA_038496675.1). Classification (NCBI taxonomy): domain Eukaryota; kingdom Metazoa; phylum Chordata; class Actinopteri; order Carangiformes; family Rachycentridae; genus Rachycentron; species Rachycentron canadum. Next base: position 22,603,161 of record CM076648.1, on the reverse strand, counting down.
CGCAGCGTCGCAGTTGAGCAGCAGCGTAATTGTGTGTTTGTTGTTTGTCTGTCAGAGGAGCCATGTGTTCCTCCCTGCCTGAACGGAGGACAGTGCCTTCAGTTGGAGTCATGTGACTGCAGTTTGTATCAGGCCACTGGACACAGATGTCAGACAGGTAAACCACGCACCTGATGTTCTTCTTCTTACAATGGTTTTCAATCAACCATTACAACATTAGTTCAACAACAGCATCAAGAAATATTGATATGATTGAGCTTGATGGTGATTAAATTAGATCAAATTAGATGAAAAAGTCTTTTTTGTGCATTGCTTTTTATACTGCATCTACATCTGCTTTAAGGGGAGAATGTGTCAATGCAGAAACACTAAGCAATAATTGCACTTGTTTCAAAGGTAATGCAGTTTTTATCTCAGTCCTTCTGACCAGTTATGGGCAAAATATCTGTACTTTTCAAAAGTAGGATTATTCATTTTTGTATAAAGGAGTTTGTGCTTTTTATCCCTTTAAAATTCAAAATATAGTCAGTTAACCAATGAAAAAAACTCTCATTCTTATTAAAAGGTGAGTTGGTCCATCAATGTTATAAATTTTTGCACTTAGACAAACAGGCACATCAACCTCATTTCAGCCTTGACTATTGGACACAAAGATGAGCCCAATAATCATGTTGGTCTTTGTCATAGCAACTTAAAAAAGTTACGACTACAAAATGATTAAAGTACAATCAGTGGTGTAGGCGCATGTGTGCATGAGTTTGATGTATGTGTGTGAGGAGATGTTGGCTGCATGAACACAACTCTAAAATGTGTTAAGGAGCTGAGAGAGAGAGAGAGTCCAAGCAGATCCTGAAGAGGCAGCTTCTCATAGGGTAGGAGCTCTGGGCCTAGGTCTCTCCACTGGTCTCTGCCCTCCAGTTTCCTGCTGCACAAATAAAAAAAAACAGAAGAAAAACTGCAAAAAAAGTACTTAAAGACAGGTCAGGGGGCCTGTCACATATGGATGTTATCATGTCAATTAAAAAAATCAAATAATAATAAGGGAATAAGCACATTATTCAAAAATGTTGACCTACTCCTTCATGAGTCAGAAGCTGAACAGGAAACTAAGTAAATAATATTGTGGCCGTTCTTGTCTCAATGCTTCACAGAACAAAATCCTCTGATAATCATCTTCTTCTCTCATCCAGTCCCGAATCCTGGCTTCGAGAGAGAGATGACATGCAGGACATGGGGTCAGTACAACTTTGAGACCTTTGACGGCCTTTACTTCTATTTCCCGGGTCGATGCTCGTATACCCTGCTGAGGGACTGCGAGGACACCACCCAGGCCAGCATTGTCGTCCAGGTCAGTTCAGACACGCTTGCACCGGGAACAAAATAAATCCTCCAGACTAGAAGCTGCCCAGATGGTCTCGGTTCGACGCGTCCAGTCAAGGAAATTCTCCTGCTCTTAAGCACACTCTGCTTTCTGACTTCAGTCTCAGCCTGAGGAGAAGATTTACCCTGAAGATTAGTGAAAGCTATCTGGTTATTAGAGTCAATTACCATTAAATACTGCAATTACCCACTATGCCTTGAAAGCATCTACAACAGACTGGGACTTTGTTCCCCTGAAGAGGCAGCAGATACGGTAGCTGTGTATGGGAAATGCAAAGCAAAGGGGGGACATGAAAGAAACCATACGCATTATGATTATTGATTGTACAATTATTCATTCATATAAAACTGCAATCATACAAATCTGACAACCTGGACATGTAGCAAGGAAGTGTGATGACTTTTTCCTGTAGTTACAACCACGCTTTGCTGAGGAATGCCTTAAGATGGCAAACTGGTGTGTGTGTGTGTTTGTGTGTGTGTGTTTCAGGGTCACATTTCAACATTTTAAACAGTCTTTCAGGGAGAGCTTGGCCTAAAACTACTGAGTCTGATTCTCTGATTCTTCTAATGCTTTTTTTTATTAAGTTGTAGGGTAAAGCAAGTTGCCTTTATGTGTTTAGCAAGTTTCATACACTAGGATACTTCAAAGTGCTTTACAGAGCAATAATAACATCATAAAATGATACAGATTTACAATAAAAAAGAAAAGATATAAAATGTAAAATTAAAATTAAACTAAGTCTGATGAAAGTCTAGAGAGACCAAAACCATATGATATCCAATAAATTGTGATGCTGAGCCAGAGCAGTGCGCAGGATTTTCTTTCTTTCGTGGGTGTGTAAATTCCAATTTATTTCCTAACAGAGACCATAGGAAAAAAAATGACGGTGCAATAGTTTTCAACTCAGTTTCTTTTGCTTCCTAATGAATGGACACATTTTCATGTTGCTGTTGCTGTTTGCAGGTCCACAATGATCCAGACTGTGGCTCTGCCCCCTACACCTGCCAACGATCAGTCAGCCTCTTCCTGCCATGGGAGGGCGAGGTCCAGCTGCACGCCACCAATGTAACCTTTAAAGGACAAAGGTCAGCAGTGTGACACAGACCCATCAAAACATCTCTCTATTATCTTTTTTTATTTCAGCTTTCTCTTCTTCTGGAGTTATTTATATCAGGATTCACTATTTATTTCAGTTGATCTGCTTGATGTGAGACACTTCTCACGGTGGATTCACTGTCTCTGTCTTTAGTTTGCAGTTGCCTCATCACATCCACGACCTGCAGCTGGAGAAGATCTCGCAGTACGTTCTGGTGACGCAGCAGCACGGCTTCACGCTGGCCTGGGAGGGACGCAGCGGCTCCATCTACATCAAACTCAGCCCAGAGTTCGTGGGTAGAACCTGCGGCCTGTGTGGTAACTTCAACGCAGACGTCCAGGACGACCTGAAGACGAGCTATGGTAGGATCATTTTGTCTATGACATGATAGTCCGGTGATTAGCAACCTAGGTATTTAGCTGAAAACTGAAAGTTCTCTAGGTTGTCACCATGTAGTTTGAACCGGCTTCATGTTGTCACTTAAACGCAGAACGAGTCCCTGCAAGTCACTTAATCATGATATCACTTGTAAAATCTGACCATGGGGCGTGAGACCTGAATCTAGCTGGATCAGATTATAATCAGTAAAGCACTTAACCACAAACAAATCCTGGTGTTCACACATCCACACAGATTGTAATCTGACCGATCCAACCCTGTGAGGATGTGTTCAAGGTGACAATTTTACCTCACCTTTTACCTTATTTGCATTTTAAATTTTAAACTGTCTGCTCTCTCAGTTTTTTGCCCCAAGTGCACCAGTTGCACCAGTTTGCTCATTTTAAGGTAATTGAACTATAGTTAACAGTGAAGTAAAGACCTTTTCTCAAAGACTTTCTGTGTCCTCCAGGTGTGCTGACTCATGAAATAGAAATGTTTGGGAATAGCTGGGTAGAGACGCAGCCACATGAGGCCCCATGTCCCATGGTGCCCTCTGGCTTCTCTTCACCCTGTTCTGCAGTTGATGCTCAGGTGCTGCTGGTAAGGTGTCTGATAAAGACTGTTCGATTCCTGCTGCAGTAAAAGACACATCCTCTAACAATTAACAGTGAACACAATACAGACGTGTCTGAGCTTGTACTGATGTCAGTGACACTGCAGGTTGTTGAAGTGAACTGGTAACTGACAGTGTTAATACTGGACCTGAAACTCTTAGAAAGAGGGGCCCAGTTGTGTTTTAGATGCCATGACAGTGTAATAATTGTCACTATGACTATATCACCTTGGCGTTGGACCAATACTTAAATATATGTATATTTCTAAACCAAACTATTATTGGATCAGTTTGATTTTAAATGTTTAGATGGACTATGAGGGAAAAACTGTCTGTGTGTGTCTGTGGCTGCAGAAGGTGGAGGAGGTGTGTGCGATGCTGCTGGATCCACCATTTGAGAGCTGCCATGACTTTGTCAGCCCCCTGTCCTACATGGCCAGCTGCTCCAACGACCTCTGCATGTAAGAACAATAGATTCAGACCCTCTTTATTGAACCTGAGCGTCAGATTAAACATTTCTCTCTTCAGTGCCTCCTAGTAGTGGTATTTGAAAATACAACATGGCAGATGCATGATGTTCCCTCACATGAATAGCTTTCCATAATATTGATAACATCCTGCATTTTTATTCTGAAAAGCATCACTCTTCTTCTACTCAAAATTTGAGGTGTATTTTTCTTCTTTTTTGGACACAAAGAAGAGTACGCATACTTGTGTAATGTTCTGGTTTAAAGAGATACCACTCACTAGTGTCTCAGTTGTGTCTTTTGGTGGCTCAGGTCCATGATCCTGAAGGTGCCCTCCTCCTGTGAGTAACATTAGCTTACAACCCAGGCTGATTTGGAAAAGACTGTAGTTCTACAGTTTCTGTTTCTACAGCTTCTGTGACAAATTTACCTTATTAGATGATTCACTGAGAACATTACTGACACAGCCACGGTACAACAAACTCTAGTATAGTATTTCATTAACATAATTCTTAGGTTTTGTCCTAAGGACACTCAGCTGATAGTAGTAATAGTTACTTGTTTGAGCTGCGCAGTCCAATCAGTTCTATGGCCACAACTCTCCTGGCTTGACTCAAAGAGTCTTTCTCTGTTTGTTACTCTGTTGAAGGTCGGGTCCCAACGGTGATGTGGTATGCCAGGTGTTCAGCGAGTACGCCCGAGCCTGTGCCCACGCTGACCACCCACTGCACGTCTGGAGGCGGCGCATTCCTCAGTGTGGTACGTTTTTCCAGGTGTTTCTAATTGTGTGGCACAGAGGTCCAAAGGTTTCAGTTCAACCAAACACAACACTAAAAGAAAAAGAATATATGAATATAAAGTACGAGTTCCTTATTTCATGTTGATGCATCAGAATTAGATTTTTATATATCCTTATTACGATGTCCATATCCATAGCTTGTAATTAAGATCTTAATGATGCCATTGTGAAATGTTGAGTCATTACTACAATGCACATCGTTGGTTGACAGTGCACAGATTAAGGATTACAGCTGGTGTTTTGTGTTTCCAGTACAATAGAAGATATTCAATTAAAATAGAAAACAGACAGAAAACCCAGACACAAGCTGGAGGTGTAGCGGACCAGGTGCTTTTGAAAAGGCACAGGTATAAAGGCAAACAGTCTATATTTCACAAGATCTTACATTTTGAGTCCACGAATGCCAATATGTTCTCACATTAATTGCTAAAAAACAGATGTGCGCACTGGGGCAGCCTGTCTAAGGTTAGTTAAAGAATTAGCTAACATTTGGTAAAGTGTAATTGTATCATTTAGTTTCGGTACTCCAATGTTTAACTGTAGAGGGTTAGGGTCAACTCCAGCAGAGTGCATTTTCAGTAAGTAGCTAGCTATAAGGCTTCAAATCAATCTGTGGAAATAACAAAAACATTAACATTTTTATTTATTTTGTATAAAGATCAAAAAGTAGTTTGAAGTAGTTGAAACCTACTAAAAGACTTTATTCATTAGACGTTTGTGGTAGCCTTCAACGTTAGCTAAAGAACGGTAGCTGTTGCTAAAGTATAATCATATAATTTTGTTTCAGTACTTTTGTTGGCGTCTCGATGCACTATAATAATTTTTATCAATACTGTTGATGTCTTAGTTAAAGAATTATTAGATGTTAAAGGCGTTCGGCTCTTTCAGTGATGCCTAGAAACCCACTACAAAGCCTTATTGATGTTAGCTAAAGACTCATTAGCTGTTGCCTGGTGTAATCATATCATTGCAGTCTCCAATGTTAAATCCATTTGCTTTATGGGGCAATCTCTCCTGTCCTTGACATCTGTGTTGTGTTTCATTATTGCAACCAGCGAAGCAGTGTCCTCTGGGTCTGCAGTACAGGGAATGCATCAGCTGCTGCCCAGAGACCTGCAACCTAGAGCGAACATGCATCGACAGCAAGCTGGCCTGCTTGGATGGATGTTACTGTCCAGATGGTGAGTTTCTATCTAGATTCCAAGTCTATTCCCTTGAAAAGACTTCCTGCAAATTACCTTTCTTGTGCAGTTCCCATTTTCTCATTAGCTTTCATCAAAGTTTGAAAAATAGATGGGCATAAGAGAAAAATCGCACACCTTCCACATGTCTGATTTCTTCTGTTGTCAACTCCAGATGATATGAGGCAATAACCATTTGCCGGTCTCCATATCTGTTATCCTTCCTCAGGTCTGATCTATGAGGATGGGGGCTGTGTGATGCCCTATGACTGTCCCTGTGAGTACCACGGCATGTTTTACCCCTCTGGACAAATGCTGCAGGAGGAATGCAACAACTGGTAAGCAGTGTTTAACCTCTCTCGACTCCTTTGCCATCACAAAAAGACTGTGGATGAAGGAACTGGATCACAGCTCTGATTTACCTGTTCAAATACTTTTCTCAATACTTTTAAAAAATGCTTTAAAGTGAGGAATACCAACTTTTCATGCTTTGACAAATCTTGTTTTCCATAATAATCTAATCTTACTGGCTGCCTGTCGAGCTTAAATGAACCCTAGATGGACGCTTGTGAGTCCTTGTGAGACCATGTTGCATTACATGTCATCATCATCATGTGTAAAAAACACAGCATATTGTTCTGTAGACTCAATGCAGTCCTTTTAATCTTCTCAGATCTGACCACCTGGGCATGGTGTGTCCAGTTTCTGTCAGTGATCCTGCTGATTAGCTCAGCCTTTTATGTTTCCAGAGCCACCTGTGGATGTCTCTGCTTTCTGTTTCAGCACATGCGTGGGTGGAGTGTGGAACTGCACTGACTACAGCTGCCCAGGTTTGTGTCCTTTCTCTGTGGGTGGTTATATTTTTTACAGTCTCCTCATCACTTTGCAAAGATCTGCCAGTTTTCAGTACAGCAGGAAACTTCAGTGGACATTTAAGTCACACGCTTCATGTCTGTTGCGATTATCTTCACACTTGCTCATTGCTCTTGAAGTACTCTTGAGCGATGCATACAACCAGTGGCCACCAGACCGTGGCTTTAGGTTGGACGTTTCTTCGGAAGGATGAAGGAAATTTGTGAACAATATCTGATTCTCTCCACAGGTGAGTGCTCGGTTACTGGCGATATGTATTTTCAATCCTTTGACGGGCGGATCTACACCTTCCCTGCAACGTGTCAGTATGTCCTCGCCAAGAGCCGCAACTCGGGGAAGTTCACAGTGACCGTCCAGAACGCCCCCTGTGGAGCCGTGAGTTACCTTTAATCTGCATTTTTGAGTTGAGAAAACACTTGCACAGCTCTTGCTCTTCCTTCTGCTGGATCAGCTTTCAGATGTAGATCACATCATTATTTAGGTGCTCAATAATTCCCACTGAGTCCAGGTCAGTCTGTTGACGATCCACACTGCTGCAAAGACAAACCAACACCTCGAGGAAATGTCTCAATCAAACTTGGAAAGATAATGAACATGAAATGCTGACTGAAAGTTTCTTCTTCTCCTCTCCCCTCTCTCCATGCCTCCAATTTCCCAGCAGCCTTTGAGCTGTACAGCAAACGGGGTTGTGGAGGGGAGGAGGCGAGATATAAGATGTCCCACTCATCAGAGCAGAGGCCTGAGACCTCTAACAGCCAACTGAACAGGATTACCTTATCAGGCTTGACTGACAGAGCTGCGGATGGCTTTGTAGTGCAGAGGGAGGTGAAAAGAGGGACAGGAGGGGCGGGGGACTTGGACAGAGAGAAGGTTATGTGAAAACAGGAGGTGAATGATGGGAAGAGTAGAACGAGGAGGGGTGGGTGAGGTGGGCGCTAAAACCTCTGGGCTGTGGCTTTGCCACTTATGAAAGAGACGATTCATAGAGGCAGATCTTTTACTGTCACAAACACAGAGGAAGGACTCGTACTTCTACTAAACTGATGTACTGAAATAAAGTATCCATTCCATTTTGTGACACTAACAAGGTTTAAATGAAAACTGTACAGTCTTCATACTTAATTTAAGCCTAATGTTAGACCTTCATCAATCAGTATCTTAACAGACAATGGGTGCATGACCACCTGTATCTGAAAGCAGCCACTGACCGCAGAGAATTATCACCTGACTCTGGAGCTTTTACTGAACTTCATAGTGACTTTCAGCTCATTCACAGTTGAGCAACACAATAAATCAAAATATAATTGAAATAAAAAAATGGCCGAAATTGAAATTGAAATATCAGTGTGTCACAACATTGTTAGCACCATTAGTATTGTGGTGCTACAGAGATGCCCCGGGCTACAAATCATGTCCTCCAGACGTGCGGGAACATGATTGGTATGTTTGGTCCAACAAATATCAATTGCAATATCTGCCAAAATAATTGCAATATATATTTTTTTTGCATATCATGCAGCTCTAGTTCACACTCCCCAAAGACTGCAGCATCATCTGACAAAAAAATGAACCTGGCTCAAATTTGCTGCTGCAACATATGATATAATGTGGCCAGTGCCACATTAACACGTCTCTGTGCCCCTGGGCACCAACATTCAAATGCCCCATCATAATGAAAAGAAACTTCAATAATTTCACCACAGGACCTCCAGAGACAAGACAAAAAAAAAAAAAGAAATGCTATTGCAAAGTAAATAACTTTCCCTCCTAAATAATGAGAGAGCATTTAAAATAAAAAAGACATTTTGTTCATCAGCCATTTTTTTAAATGGAAAAACGACCTGTCACAGTTTGAGCTTTCAGCTTTTCCACTGGCTGGTAAAGAAATGTCATCACTTGCTACAGCAGCACCAGAGGACAGGTTCACGTAAAGAGAGCTTGAGATCTGAGCCAGATATGTTGCTTGTGCCCTCACTGCCCTGGTCCCTCTCTAGGGGCACTTGGGCAACTGCCCAACTGCACTTGGGCAACTGCCCATTTGCTCCAATGTTCAATCCGGCCTTGAGTTCGAACCCAAAACCTTCTTGCCATGAGTTGACACCCACACTTGTATCAGACAAATTGTTTTGACCTGTAACAGCTGCAGAACTAAATAAATTAAATCTACGTGGTCTGAGGTGTACAATCAAATCCATCGTGCAAACACACTATGATTGTCACCGTGAACATCCAGGTTAGTAAAATCATGTCTCATAGTTTTGGTAACTGAGGAGTCTACAGACTCATGGGTCTGTTACTAAAACTGGACGTACTGGCTCATGTTTCATCACCACAGGCAAAACAATACACTACTTCTGCTAATTATCTGAAAAAGTTGTCTTGACACATTGATGCTCCTCAGACAATGAATCCTTTTGTTCCAAATGACTCAAAAAAAAATTTCAGTTTTTGGCCTCACTACTGGTAATTTTCTGTAAGATATTTTTCTTTCTTACCCTTTTCTTGTTACTTCACTTTTTCTTTTCTCTTTTTGTGTGTCCTGTTGTGCATCATAATTGCAGCTGTTGTTAGGGAAAACGTCTTTTGGGAAAAAGCACGATTTACCAAGCCATCTCGCTTCCATTGCAGAATTTGGATGGTGCCTGTATCCAATCAGTGAACCTGGTTATTGATGAGGACCCAAGGACAGAGATAACACTGAGTCACGTTGGAGAGGTCTTCATGGCCGGGCAGTACCGCGTCTCCTTGCCCTATTCTGATGGTAACCTCCTCATCTCTTATCACTGTCCAGCGTTGTTCATATCCAGCACCCGACCTCTTTCAGCCCTCTGCAGGTCATGGCAGAGACAGATTGAGTGACAGCTTTACTACCGAACAAAAATTTTCTCAATACTTAACTGTATTGTCTCACACAAAATGCCTTCCCTCTGAGTATTGCTCCAGTGTTTTCATGACTGCAGCGCTCTGTTGATGGGGTTGACGGCCTTTTGTCTGTTTTGTGCTGAACTATGTGAGAATGATCTAATATTTTGGTCCTTTGGGGAATAAAAACAAGGGTCTGTTACAGACTGTGACAAATTAGTTTGCATTCCTGACTTCATTTCATCAATTAATCAGTCAGTCAATTAATCAAACAACAACAACAAAAGCAAAAATATATTCCAGGTATAAAAAAAAAATTAATTGAGTGATTTATTTATTTTTTTTATTTTCTGATCACATCAATTCTTACTGAAAAATAGCAAAAAGATTACCATGTGTGTTACAGTGTGCCAACAGTAGCCACGTCCTAATTCATCCCCTGCTTTATGGTGTATTTTCCTCTAAATGGACCATCATTTTAACATCTTGTTGTATTGAAGACTTGAAACTAGAGACTGAGACCATAAACTCATTAGGAAAACATTTACTGAGCAAATAAATCAAGTGAGAAGTAGGGACATTTTCACATAGACTTCAATACAAGCCGACTTCTTTTTCCAACTGGAGTCGCCGCTTGATGGTCATTAGATAGAATGAGGGTTTAAGGCATTGTCCTCACTTTTCAGACCAGGTGTAAACAGTGTATATTAACATAACCTCACCTGTTGCCTCCTCCTCCCACAGACGTATTCCACATCCAGGCGCTCTCTTCCATGTTCCTCCAGGTGAGGACGGCGTTCGGCCTGCGCCTGCAGTACAGCTGGAGGGAGTTTCGTCTCTACCTGCAGGCCGACGAGCTGTGGAAGGACAACACTGTGGGGCTGTGCGGCACCTTCAACGGCAACATTCAAGATGACTTCCTGTTAGTGTGTGCCATCTGACCTTTAACCCTTCTATTAAGCCCCACCCCCTACCCACACCCCTACTGCCAATGATAAAAGACAGAGCATACTCCTGTTACAGAGGCAGAGAGGGAGGTAGTGTTGTGCTCTATCTCACACTCTCTCTCTCACACTCTCTCTCTCACTCTCTCTCTCTGTAATGCACACTGGTCGGGCGGCTCAGAATCAAAAGCCTCGCTCTCTGATCGGCTCTATTAGGCGGGCCAGATGAGCACCCAACTGGACACGCCACTTCAACAAGGAATTTACTGTTAGTGGAATAGGGGCTCCACTGTGCCGCATCGTAATGGCCGACCATAAAGGGCGGATGTTGTCTAACAGCTGTAAATGGATATACATCACAGTTAGAAACTGAAGTGGTTGTTTGCTACTAGGAAAAAAGCTGGAGCTCACTTTTCCTCAAGCTGCAAAGATACAGTTAAAATGACAACTTGCAGAATCCTCAGTTTTATAATTTGTCTTGATCTTTGGAGCGAAGCACTGACCTCAGCTGTGTTTTTAAAGTTTTGTTTTTACCCCTGCTGGTCATTAGATAAAATGCAAGTTTAAGACACTTCAGCATTGGCTTCACTTTCTGTGTATGAAAACAAAACGAGCTTGCTGTTGTTGTAGCTTGTGTGTGCACTGGTCTTCCTGCAGATCTCCATCAGGCATGATAGAAAGCACCCCTCAGCTGTTTGGAAACGCCTGGAGAGTGTCCTCAGCCTGTTCACCCAGCCTCAGCACACCTCAGCTCGACCCCTGTGACACACACCAGCAGGCCGGTCAGTTTCTCCTCCTCCTCCTCCTCCACCTTTAAGAGAATAATTGCACTATCTATTGTTCACAAGCAGAACCAGTCCCCTGTTTTCTTTCTGTCCGATTGCTCTGGCATCTCTGTCTTCTCATGCTGAAGTGAAGTTGAGTAAATCCACACAATGATGTTTAACCAGGTCTCTGTGAAACACATGAGACTATATTCACAATATTCTCGCTGCTTCTTCACAAGAGCCTCCAGCTCATCAGGTATGTTAGCCAGGGAGTTGATATTTCCAATCAGGCTTGATGTGGGTTTTAGCCTTTAGCTTAGCCCTAGCTCTGCATCTGTGGTACAGCTTTCTCCATTGTCAGATGAAACAACAACTTAGAATAAAGACTCAATTCACAAAAAATACACTTAAGATACTGGTAAACTGCTTTAACGGCTTTAAATGTGTCGTCATAACTCACCTTCTTTAATACTGATAAATTATTAACGTCATAAGTTATATGTTTTATTGTATTGTTGTCTTTCTTCATTTTAAACTCATGTAAAGCATCTTTGAATTTTATTATTATTGTTTATTTCAAGTAACGTGACACTTATATTGATGCTGAAAATGAATAATGACTGGTCTGAATTTGTGTTTTCTACAGTTTATAGTACTTTTGAGTATGTGGGTCATTTATTTCGTTATTATAGAAATATAAACAATTAAGAACTTATTTTGATAAATGCAGGATCAACTACTTGAACAATGTGCACTGTGAGTGAAAAGTTTTGAACAGAATTCAAGCTCTGAACTGAACTTGTCTCTGATATGCGTACAAGTTTTTTAATTGTGAAGCTGCTGCAGAGACATTAGTTTTCACAGAGTCACTGGAAGACAAAAGTTAATCTAAATTTATAATTGACACTGATTCTGATGAATTTGTTCTATTTAAGCAGAAATATAGTGCCTCACCTTCTTTTAATCTAATACAGAGAAAAATGACCATTCAGTCGTACTTTCAAACATTATTTAGGCTAATAATAATGGACTATAAAACTCTCCACTGAAACTAATGAAAAAGTGATATTTCATGCAAGATCTATACCAGCTTGGTTTGTTGGACAGAACCTCACCTGCTTGTTTTCCTGCTCAGTGGCCTACGCCTCGGAGATGTGTGACGTACTGAACCAGGATCTGTTCTCCGCCTGCCACGAGTACCTCAGCCCGACTCCTTTCCACCAGCAGTGTCGGTCTGATACCTGTAAGTGCGGGACGCCCTGCCTCTGCTCTGCACTGGCCCACTATGCTCGCCACTGCCGCAGATTCTCCATCATCATCGACTTTCGATCGCAAATACCCGACTGTGGTGAGTCCTCAGCTCGTCTACAGGCCAGGGGTGGATGTCTCAGGACTCACCTGAAATGCTTCTTCTTTTTCTCATGAAAAATAAATACAAGCTCCCTGTTTATGTTCACAGTTGACTGTCAGAGCTTGGGGAACATTAAGGGATTTGGGAGCTTTAACAAAATCATGTCTTTAAGTCAGGGTGGATGTTTTTTAGTACCAAGTCTTCAGTTGGACACACATGCAACACACGGGTCGCTCTGTGTCTCTTCGCCTGTGGATTGTTCATTACCAAAATCACCCCACTCCCTACAGTCAGTTCAGCTCCTGACTGCAATCCAAAAAATCCCCTCAGTCTCACCATCTCTACACTGGCTGCCTCTTTATTTTAGGATTGATTTTAAAAGAGATCCTAGGCTGAAAACCAAAGGAGACATGGGGCCTATACCTTTACCCATTTTCATCCATCCATCCATTATCTATCCCGCTTATCTGTCAGGGTCGCGGGGGAGGGCTGGAGCCAATCCCATCTGACAATGGGCGAGGGCGGGGTTCACCCTGGACGTGTCATCAGTCTATCACAGGACAGACAGATAGAGACAAATAACAATTCACTGTCATCACGCCTACGACACACCAATTAACCTAAACCTTCATGTCTTTGAACTGTGGGAATTTTAACTTATTTTACATTTTACTTTTTGTTTATTTTACTAATTTGTTTGGATGTTTTACATTTGACTCATATGAAGCACTTTGTTACTTGTATTATTATGTATCATCATTATAACTATCTAGCTAACTGACTGCAGATATTTAGGTGTGATTAAGCTAATATAACAGCAGCATGTCTGATAAAGACACTAAGTGTGATGTACGAATGTGAGTGATACTGGAAAGTAACAATAATCAAACAGAGCAGCTTCCTGCTTTGTAGCATCATGAGCTAATTATTAAACCTGGGTCTGAATCTTCCCGTTGACATTGTGTCTCCCTGCAGCGGTCACCTGTCCCACCACCATGCAGTATGGCACCTGCGTGTCGTCCTGTCAGCGCCGTTGCTCTGCCCTGTCCATCCCGCAGCACTGTGGGGAGGAATGTGAGGAAGGCTGCGTTTGCCCTCAGGGCTTCTTCTACAACCACAGAACGCACACTTGTGTGCACAGGTAAGGCTGAGGAGGCGGTGTCTCCAAGTAGAAATAAATGCAGCACAGCCACGCAAGGAGACATGTTACATACTGTAACAGATGCTCTTGTATAACATTTAAATATTTTTTTTTACTGTATTTTACTGAACAACTTTATCCTTCTTTGTCCATGTTGCATCTGTGTCTTGATCATGTATTTTTCTGATCTCAGAGTGAGGAGTTGGTCTGAGTTTATTGTAGTGACACATGTGTAACTGTCTGTGTTGTAGTTTTCTTTGGTTACTATGGTTTAGAGTGTACATCTCCTATTACAGTGAACAGAGTCTTTACCGAGTGACATATATAATTAGCTGAGGTTGAACTGATTCTGAATATGTGGAGACTTGGTGACATTTGAAAAAACATGACAACTTTATAAGGAAAAACACAAAGACCTTAATGTTGGTCAAAAAGGGTTAACATTTACACCAAGGCCTTCCTCACTTCCTCAGTTTTGTAAGTCATTTCATTCAGTAAATGTAATGCAAATGTATTTGGACGATAACGTCATCACATCATTGGAGGCAGGAGGGAGCTGCTGCCGCAGTGTTGTGGAGACCTGCGAATTCTGTAAAATGGCTGGAGCCACTCTGCCAAACAAATCCCCCCAAAGTGATATTTGTATCTGCTCTGAAGTTTAGATCAGCCTTTAAGTGGGAAGCATAGCATGTTTCCTGCAGGCGTTATAGAGCCAGAGGATCTCAGTAATTGTGCTCTCACTTTTCATCCTGCTTTGCCCTCAGAAGACATGCAGCTTAATTCCTCTTAAATGTCCCAGGTTTTTACATCCAAGTGCAGTGCCGTGTCTTACTTACCATGTGATAGAGTTACATCAAGGAATTCACCGTGAAACCCCCCTTTCATTCCCACTCAGGCCGGGGACGACACAGATATCTGATAACCAGTGAGAAAGAATTTGTAGGACAGAGGCCGATGTGTGCCGCCGGCCTATATGTTACAAAGGCTTTTGCAGTTTACCACAAACATCAATACACTGTAATAGTTATAATTTTTTTCCTTGAGGATTTTATTTATGTTTTCATGGATTTGAAACCTTGTGCAGTGATTTTAAAGTCTGCTTATGTGTCCCCTATCCAGTTACCTGTAGCTCTCTGTTGCCGCACGAACACCATCTTTAATATAATTCTTTACACAACAACAAACACACTGAGCAGTGCCTGGATCACACTGGATGTCATGTTTCTAAAAGCTGTTGAACATCTTTGACATCTGTCACATTTATATTAATATTCTCACATAATTGGATCCCTGATATGACTTTCTGTTTCAGGAGCGAGTGTCCCTGCAGCTTCCTCGGAGCAGATTACGAACCAGGAGATGTGATCATGACGTCAGCAGGTGTTCAGTAAGATCTCGGTCTTAACCATTGAAAGATTCCTTTTTTTTTTTATTTTGTTGTCTTTTATTAGTTATGATTAATTAAGATCACTCGGTAGTGTCAGGGCAGGTACAGGACAGGGTAGAGAGTCTTTAAACTGATGCTAGACATTGGTTACAGCTTTAATTTGCTTTCATGGGACAGAAACACTCAAATTTTCTATGTAATTTCTACAAACTTATTTATAACTCATTATTTCTCATTATTTACTAAGAGTATTTAGCTACATATTTCCAAGAAAAGCCCAAACAAAGTGGGACTAAATATAAAGAAAATGGAAAAAGTACTAGTTACTTCAGTTATTGAGAACCCACCCAAAAAAACAAAACTAAGCTAAAAAAAATGAATAAATAGTCATTTCCTAGAAAGGTTAACAATAATTCTTGTTCTAAATTTTGATTCTTCATGACGTCTGTTTATGAACTTCGTTTTCACCTAAAATATGTGATGTAAAATGCTAACCACTTTTTATTTATGCATTTGAGCTAAAAACATGAAGCACTAGTGTAAAGGTCATGGGGGTTACACAGTGAACAGGATGCATCCTCTGGAGTGTATGTACATGTCACCCTGATATTTGTTGTGCACAAGTGAGTTTGCTACTACAATACAGCAGAGATTAGAATCACACCAGATTTGTGTCTGATATGTTGTTGTATTTAATTCAATGTATTTCCATATTTTTCTCATGTAATGTCTGTGTGAACTTCACCATGTGAGGCCTGTCTGTTTCCCCTTGCAGGCTCTGTTTGGATGGTAAACTGGTGCCTCAAACAACACACAGTGGTATGTCAGTCCCCCCTTCATGGAAACAGTCTTTTCTAATGACAGTGGCCTCTTTCAGCAGGATAACGCTGCCTGTGACTGCAACAATGGTTCAGGAGGTTTGAGGAACAACAACCAGTTCAAGGTGTTGACTTGGCTCCAAATTCCCCAGATCTCAATCCAATTCAGAATCTGTGGGATGATCTGGACAAACAAGTCTATCACAATATTAAGCAGGTGGTCATAATGTTATAGCTGATCAGTGTATATACTGGTACAAGATCATCAAGTGTTTTAAAAACAATTAAAATAATTTTAAAATGCAGGGAGGGAACCAATGTACCAAAGTAAAGACTTTATAATTTTGAATTCATTGAGTGCTTGTTTGTTTGTTTTAACCCCAAAATACTGGATCATTTATTGTTTCTCACAGTCTTTTTTGTAGCTTCTTGCTAACTTGCGATTCCTCCTTCATTCCTTGCAGACAGATTGTGTCCAGCAGGTCAGCTTTACCAGAACTGCTCAGAGGAGGAGGACAGCCTCCTGCCAGGACGGGGCATGGCCTGTGAGCGCACCTGTGAATCCTACCTGCTCAACCTTACCTGTTCGACACACGAGCCCTGTGTGGCTGGATGTACCTGTCCTCCTGGGTGAGTGACATCATTTAATTTATTAGTTTTGAATGGAAGTTTGATGCATACACTTTCCTATTTGTATTCTGGTACTATACAGAATACATACATATATGTATATATATCTATATCTATATAAATATATATACATATATATGTATATGCTCCCAGGTCCTCTGGTAAAGAACCCGAGCTTAAAGGAGGAAAACATACACATACATTTTTTATACACACAGTTTTAATGCATCATTGGCAAATGGCAAATTGGCAAATTATCAGTGCAATATCAACTATACCCCCATCATGATGTTATTAAAAAGGTGAAACACTGCTTGGCTTTCTTCTTCTACTAATTAGAAAATTAAAACACAAAGTCCTTTAGCATCTGAATTCAAAAACAATCTATCACAGCACATACAACCACACATTTCTTTAAGACTCTTACTACATCTTACTGCACTTAAGTGATAACCAGCAAATCTGTCACACAGTGAACACTTTCCCCTCCTCATGGCCTTGACGTTGACATGTTTGCTTTTGACTTCATGTCTTTGAGGTGTTTTTTTTTTATTGGTCGCATTGGCTTCAAATCCGATTATACAAAGAGTCATGAAGGAGTGTTTTGAAAAATTAATTTGTGTCTGTCTTAACAACTTTGTGTGTGTGTGTGTGTGACATGATCTACAACAGTGATGTGACTGTAAACTATAAACTGAATATTTCACACCGTTTTGAGTTTTTCATATTTTTTGCTTAAAGCTTTAAAGTTAACCGACTTCTCTTGAAACTGGTGAGAATGTCCTTTTGAATTGACTTAATTTTCCAAGCCACATGTTGAGACGTTGACATTTAAAGAAATCACAACTAGAACTTTCAGTTTTGATAATGACAAAATCTCACACCAGCACCTCAGTGCTGTAACATGTTCATCAACGCCAACAGACGTACTTTTAAATGGACTCCAGATCATCTCCGGTGGACAAAAGTCCATAAACCAGTAAAGGAGGCAGACAGACATGGAGTAGATTACAGTCATCTGATCCCTCTAATCCTCTCTGGCTGTCAGCCTGAAAAGAGGGTTAAGTGATTTCACTCTCCAACATCAACTGGGAGTCATCCTGATGACAATATGAACAGACAGGGGTCAGTTTAAACATGTACCAGTTTATGACACCTCTGCACAGATCTTGTAGCTGACTGATGACAAAGAGAGACCAGGAGTCTTTCTGCTGTTTCATGGTCATTGGTCATTAATACACACTCAGTACAGTTTACAGTTTAATCTCTTTGCAAAGTTAAATGTAAAATGGAGAACATAAAATTTTATTTGTTTAATATAATATAATATAATATAATATAATATAATATAAAAGAAAAATGCACCAAACTTTAAAACTGTTTTTAATCCATGGCCTAAATACAAATACTGATTTTCTATGTTTAACTTGTATATAAAGGTGATTTATCTGGTTAAATAAAAAAAGCTTATGTGAAACATGTGCATCATAACTTTGGTTCCCCTTCCTGTTGCCAGTCCTTGTCTATAAATAGCACCAGGTTAGTGCATCATGAAGCACAGTGATACACAGAGAAAAGGTCAGTCAGGTACAGAGATGCCTCGTGTCACGTCTGCTGACCTCAATGTGTGATTCACTTAATCCTGTCTAAAGCATTATGACCTCTGACATCCAGTGATCCAGTCAGAGGACGGGTGTTTAATAACTCCCTGAAATGTGATAGTTTGTGAACTAATTTTGTGGTAAACATGGACACAAAGAAATTCCATTCAGGCTGGACACTCCCTGATCACAGTGGTATTAATAAGTGCAGTAATGGTGAGACGACTTAAAGGTTCACTGTGACATCAGCCAGGAGTCATGATGTGACTTATAAAGGTTTGTTTTTCAGTCTTTAGCTCAGTTTAACTTTTAGCATGAATCAGATCTCAGTAATCACGCTCGAAACAGACAGTGAATGAGCAATGATCTGAAGATGGACTTTCCCTAGTCAGTACTTCCCACAGTGCTTTGAATATTTAATCCACAATCAAAGCAGGAAGTAAAAGAGTCATTACAACCTGACAGAAAGCTCTGCGACACTTTATTTCAGCAGCCCATACACAGTATGCTGGGCTGTACGGTAAAGGCACAAAGACAACATTAATTCAACCCAGAGCATAGTGCATTGAAACCTCAAAAAAGAAAGAAAAAAACAGTGTAAACAAGGAAGTTTGGTCCAGCTATGGTCAAACTTCCCATACTGTACTTCTTGCTGTTTATCATGTCCTCAGAGTAATGCACATAGCCTGTATTCACTAATTGAGCCTTAAAATTAACCGTGAAGATACTTTGTGATGTCGCAATGAAACAGTCACTGCCATTATCCATGTGGCTAATGCGGCCCGCCCAGACCAGCCTTCCTTCTTGCAGGATTTGGTGTCTCTAAGTGTTATGAGAAATCTTTTCTATTTCTATTAACTCTGTGAAGAACTTATGAGTGTTTTGTTCAACCTTCTTCTTTTAAATCCTGCAGTGTTAACATCCACTTCTTAGTGTGTTTCTGCTGGCAACTGTCAGTCAGAGAGAGGAATATGACATGCAACAAAGTCTCCTGGTATAGCCTATGAAGCTGTATATGTATACTTGCTGCCCCAACAACTTTTGAAGGTGAAATTTCTCTTAGACACAACATGTCCAGTATTTCCCTTTCAGTTACACTAGAATACTTAGAAACATAAAACAGCTGAAAATGGAAATACATCAAATTTTTATCTCAGTACATCACTTGAATAAATGTTCTCAGTCATTTTTATTTTTTACTTCTTGAGACATGAAGTACTTTCCTTTTTACTAATCATAATACTAAACAGACAGCAGACAACAAGCAGCTGCCCCCACTGTCATATTAATATAAGATGATTAGATGATTTCCTTGAAAACGGAAAAAAAAAAGATCTCAACTCAAAGTCATCTGCAAGGTATTCATCTGCAGCAGGACGACAAACCCCTAATGGATATAATTAGCTGAGGTGCTGACAGAAGAACCCATTGTGTTTTCATTCACAATGGCACACTTTGTTTATGATCAAAATGTAGACCATTCATTCATTCCTCATTCTGTGTCAATTCACCCAACTGAACTCATATGAACCTGGACCTTCAGACGCAACGTAGGACCAGTATGCAGTGTTTGTACATACAACTGTGAAAAACAATGTCAGTCTGGTTGTAGACGACTACAAGGGGGTTTTAAGGGGTCACAAACAAATACAGAGTGATACAATGCAGAATAAGGACAGAATAATCTCAAAGCTTTCAGTCAGAGAAGATACAGTTTGGGAGGTGAAAAAGGTGATGTTGACTGCCCCTGTGATCCTGCTCAGCACCAGCTGCTAAATTTACTATAATTAACAACAATAACTAATACTGTTACTAGCTATCATTTTACTATACTTACATCAGTTGTAGCTGTTGTTGCTGCCTCTTAAAAGGAGGTTTTTCCTCATCACTGTCGCCAAGTGCTTGCTCTTGGTGGGATTTGATGGGTCTTTGTAAATAAGAAGGTGTAAACCTGCTCTATCTGGAAAGTGCCTTGAGATAACTTCTGTTGTGAATTACGATATAAATAAATGAATTGAGCTGACTAAGCTGTAAGTTGCTGAAACATTTTGGGACTTGAGTGGACTGAATGTCTTCAGTTGTATTTCAAAACTTCAGAAATCAGGAAAAGAGGTGATGACAGTAACTTTCAGGCAAACCACCAGGAGTGTAAACTATGATTATAATTAGTCAAGCAGATGTGTTGTCACTTCTCAACAAGTAACACAACAGTAATCATCATTTCACTATTGCTCTGAAACAACCGAGAACAACTAATACTTTAAAACGATGAGGGGATGAGATTTGTCAGTGTCTGGCAGGAGTGGGGATGACGCAGCGACCATTTTAAAACTGAAACTAGATTACAGAGAAACAAAGGATCACAGAAGGCATACAGTGTATATAGAGTTGTACCTCCTGTTTATGGAAGGATAAAACAAAGTCAATGACAATATTAGTGCTGTACATACAGTAGAGGCATAACAGAGGTCAAAGCCTCATCAGACCATCACCGATGAGACGAACACTGAGGGTTAGTGACAGTAATGTGACACTTTGCACTTTTGTTTCATTGTATAATTAAACCTGTGATTTCCAGTGAGTCGACATAACCTGGCACAACACCAGGTCCATCACAGACTGCATTCAAACCACTGCACCACCTGACCACCTTTGCCAACACTGTACAGCTACATCTTCCTCAGTCACTTTTACATCATCCGATAAAATGTCATTCAAAATGAGAGCCATGTTTATGAGGAATTATTCATAATGTGCACATAGGTCTGGAGAAAGAGTGATTTTACAATCTTTGATCAGAGTAATTGATATGGCAGCTTGGCGGGCAGATAAAGGAAGCTGTTAACACAGTTTTATCTGGGGTGTAACTCTACTCAGATGAACCTGAGGTTTGCGGCGAGACCATTCAATATGTCACTTCATTGTCTGCAGCCTCGCCAGTGGATATAGCTCAACCCTGGATATTACAAGATACTTATCAGCTTCGTCTCGCAGAGTGGAAAGAAAATGAAGTCATCCAGACAAAGACTGTTTCTCTCTCTATCTCTGAGAATCCTAATTGTCCGGTTTTCTCATGTAGCCAATGAGTGTTACCGCTTTTCATCCAGAGTCGCCCACCCCTGAAATTCCCTCTCATTTCCTGGCATCGCTCTGCTCTGGAAGCTAACCTGCTTTGGCTCTGCCTCTGTCATTCTCTTTGCAAAGGACAAGTCCTCATATCTGGGTTATAGACGGACACAGGTGCTCCAGATGACAATTTTGTTAAAACTTGATAGCATCCTGTTAGTCTGTAGTTCTCAAATAATGACCATCATCGGACTATTCATGATTTGATTCAACACCTCATCCAGCTGTATTGCCACTGCACTTGGCTTTACATCTCAGACCTTTGGTCCATTGCTGAGAAACTGGCTTCAGGATGTCTGTTTGTTGAAATGATTTTGTTTTGCCCATGAAAACAACCCTTCACCGACTCACGTCAGCTTTTTCTGTGGTTCAGCTACCTGGTTAAGATAAGAGATTGAAGGCTCAACAGTATGATGACAGAACAAAGGTTGGCTCTCCAATGTCATAGTCACTACAGCTTTAAAGGAGCCATATGTAAGTTTTGCTGTTGCTACACAGCCAACATTAGCATTGACAGCTGTTCACTTACCACTCCAGTAGTAGTACTGGAGTTAATATAGCATCCAACTTCATTCCTTTACTCACCAAGAGCTGTCTCTTGTGGTGGAAAGCAAACTTCTTGTTTTGTAGAAGAAACACTGTCCAGAGGGTCACATAGACTGAAGATAAAAGTGGACATAGACTCTGGGTCTGAAAGGTGAAGTCAATGCTTAAGTAATTAAAACCTTCATTCTATCTAATGACCATCAGGGGGCGACTGGTTTTAAAAAGAAGTCAGATTATACTGAAATCTATGTGAAAATGGTCCTACTTTTCACTTGATTTATTATCTCAGTAAACATTTCCGAATGAGTTTATGGTCTCAGTCTCTAACAACAAATTCACAAGGTTGTTCTGCTGCTGAATGTGGTTTAAGCCTGGGAGGGTCACCCATTGATTTCTGAACTGCCATTACGGATCCTCAAATTTGTAATTTGACTGTTGGCCATCTTGTTTTTTTTTTAAACCAGTAGAAACCATATTTGGAGTAGAAGTTGGAGCTGAGGAGGAGTGAGGGGTGGATCTGACCTGCTCTGTTCTCTATCCTGATTGTGTGTTACAGTCTGTCAATCACACTGTAGCCACACCCTAATACATCCCCTGCTTCATGGTCTGTTTTCCTCTAAATGGGACCACCATTTAAGACTTGAAACAAGGGGATTGAGACCCAACTAGGGTCTAGGTTAGGAAAATGTTTACTGAGCTAATAAATCAAGTGAGAAGTAGGGCCACTTTCACATAGACTTCTTTTAACAACCAGTTGAGTTGCTCCCTGATGGTTATTAGATAGAATTATTTTATAGACACAGATTTAACTCAGTGAAGCATATTTGTTCATCATCATAATGTGTTGAAATTTAACCTCAAGATCAACATCAGTAAGTACAAAGCTGTAAAACCTGATCTATGTGCTTGCTCCCAGCTTGCTGAAACATGGAGATGAGTGCTTTGAACCTGCAGCTTGCCCCTGTCTCTGGAAAGGAAAGGAGTATTACCCAGGCGACAGAGTCTCCTCTCCCTGCCATCAATGGTAGGTTCACACATTTGTGGGCATCCAGCCTCATATAAAATCTGTTTTTGCTCATTAAAATCATAAAACATTTTTTTTCCTTCCTACATCCACTTTTCCTTGGTGTACTAATTTGTATCGCCCTCTCCAATCATCTGCCAACACTATCTGTCAGGATTAAGACGCATCTCAAACAGTATTACTAATTTTTCAAAGTCGGATCCTTGCCTGAAAGTGATGAGACCTGAGATTGTCAGAGCAGCAAAAGTGGCCACCTGATATCCATAATTCTCTGCTATCACAGGACATAAAAAAGGCCTGAAAACAGAGCGGGCCCTTGTATGACTCTTTGATTCCCTCTGCTTCAGACTGTTCATGACTGGTGAAAGGAAACACTCTCCCAGTGATCTCAGTCATTCTCCCATCCTTCCAATTCTTCTTCAAGCTGTAGCCAGAGAAGTAGATGTAGATGACAGCCTAATAGCACAATGAGCGGCGATTCAGCCTTTGACAATTCACTGGCCACTTTTCTGCCTGCTGTAAACCTGAGGCTCAGGACAAAAGGAGGCCATTATATGTGAAAAAAATGTCCTCGCACTAAGTGGGAACAAGTTGATGCTGAATCACTTGAGCTTTGCTGTCTTTGTAGTGTTTGCCAGCATGGGACGTTCCAGTGTGTGTTTCGTCCATGTCCATCCATGTGCACGGCTTATGGTGATCGCCACTACAGGACGTTTGATGGCCTGCTGTTCGACTATGTTGGTGCATGCAAAGTCTATCTTGTAAAGGTAATGGATATTCATATATATATATATATATTGTTAGTGTAGAATGAGCCATTCAAATCTTTATGGTGGAGACTTCTCTTCCATCTCATACAGAAATATAGTATATCACATATATGCCCCTATATTAAAGTGATGTTTCCATATACTGTATGTTAACTATCAAAGAGATGTTTTATAATCCCATACATACATCCTGATAATATACATTTATAACCATATCCAAAGTAAAATTTGTATATGTACATATTAAAAATATCTATATGATGAATCTTTATATGCTGCGTGGACAGATTTAATTTTATATGAAAACTCATTAAAAAAATGCGCATATAAAAATTCTATATAATCATATGTTGTAGCATGTTAGGAATCAGTGGGTGGATTTAGGTTTAGGGTTAGTAGGCCCAGCCCTTACCCAGCATGCTCTGAGGAAATGCGTTTCTGGACATAAGTAGATTGTTTTCTAAATGTATCTGCACATGGAGACTAGTTTTCCTAATAACTCATGCTAGATAGATTATAGTCCCTTTATGGAAAAAGCATGTTAGTAAATTGTACAATTAATCACCTCCCTGGAGGTGTAATGTTATACCTGTAATCTGCACTCATAGTGGTCTTGCAGTACAAAGGGCACATGGGTTGTCACAAATGAGAAATTATTTTTTGGCCTCAATTTTACCATCAGCAAATCTTTGGTTTGCTGCTGTATATAATTTTATTTACTTCTAATTAAATGAAAACATGTAATTTTCCTATTCAAGACAAGAAGTAAGTTATCAACTATATGTATCAACATATATTGTCAGGATTTGTATGGCTATGTATTTATGTATGTCTATAATATATATAATATATACATACAGATATAAACATTTGTATGGACTAGACATATATTTCAATATATGAATTTTTCCAATGTCTAATAGGTTCATACATATTCAACTTTGTCATATATTTGCATATATTTTTATTGTATATGTACACATATTTCACATGAGGAAATTCAATATATGTACATATATTACATTTGTGTACTCTGCCACGCTTCTACAGTAGCCCAGTGATCGAGTTACAAACACTGATTTTGTTTCCAGTCTGTATTTTGTGTGATTATGTTTTCTCTCCTCACAGAGCAGCGCAGATGTGATGCTCAGTGTTTCAGCTGAGAACGTCGACTGTTTCGACAGTGGAGTCATCTGCAGGAAATCACTGCTGATCAACATCGGAAGATCCTTCATAGCATTTGATGATGAGACTGGGAAGCCGGTAAGAGACGCACTCAATGACTATTCTGCATTTAAAAGAAAGATAAAGATATTGGTTACCAGCAGTAAACTTGCTGTATATTCTCATAAATCTTCCCGTGTAGAATCCATCCAGTGTGATTGACAGGAAGCAGAGGATGTTCATCTGGCCGGCTGGATACTTCACAGTGATTCACTTCCCAGAGGAAGACGTCATTGTCCTCTGGGACCGCAAGACCACCGTGCACATCCAGGTTGGACCTCACTGGCAGGTAGGACCCTGGTTCTGTGACTTTGTCTCTGGAGGGCTCAGGGGTGTGAAGTTAGGTTGCTTTTGGAGGATTTAAACTGTCATGACAAATATAAAATGGATCAAATACACAAAACAAATGAATTTAAAAATATCTGTGAATAGATTCAACTTATTTGTAAATATCTTTCTAACATTTGCAACTTTCAAACAAATATGATTACATTTTCTGCATTTGTGGATCCTAGTTCTCCACTTGTGGATTTGCATTTGACAAACTTTCCAAGACCAACAATCACATACAGATTACAAATTTACACACGGATTGTTGATCTGATGTGTTCACGCAAATAAAATTGAAATGAATCTACTGCAACAGTATGAGCTCCGTTCAGCATCAAGATTAACAGTGAGGTTCCCCGTGTCTATAAAGATGATCTGGCATTAAGGAGATTATGATTTGAAGAGGGATGTTGATGATGTGTTCAGGGGAAGCTGAGTGGGCTGTGTGGGAACTTCGACCTGAAGACGGTGAACGAGATGCGGACACCCGACAACATTGAATCCCCAACACCACAGGAATTTGGGAACAGCTGGACAGCAGCAGAGGTCGGTGTCACCTGTATCATCATCTGTTGAGTTTAAACAGTTTCTCAAACTGCAGCAGCTTGTTCCAGCACTTGAAGTTCACTGCTAGTTTTATCCGATCAGTTCTTCATTCTCTTCAATCTTAATTTTATTTTACAAACATTGTAGATGGATGGATGGATGGTTTTATTAATCTCCAGAGGGAAATTCAAATATTATAGGAGCTAAATGAATTGTGTTTCAGTTAATTATTAAGTTGCGTTTCTGGGATGTTCCCTTACGCAGCAGGGTTGTATGAATCTGTTTCTGAATGAGCTCTAAGTTTTCTTTTTCATTTTCATCATAATAAGAATTTATTAGAAACAACCAATCAGTAACAACCATTAAATTAAAGCAAGAACTTAACAAATGTTTGATCTTGAAATTCAGAATTTGTTTAGATTTTTATGACTCAGGGTTTAAAAATACAAGAAATAACCTGATGTGGGATCCACTGTGATTTATGACCTGGTTGGTGCCAACCAACAAATTCAATATTCATTTCAAGGTTGTATCAGGTTTTACAGGCCCATAAAGTCAATGACCGTCTGAATATTAAATTAAAATTGGAATTACATAGAAACAGTTTATACTAAATAATCAGTGATCAATTTGTCCAGATTCTTCAAATTTTTATTCAAGAATTTTGGTCTTTTAAAAAAAAATGATGTTCCTAGTCTGGTCTTGTGAGGTTGTTTTTCGTTTGCTTGTTGTTTGTTTTGTCTGTTAAAAATCATATCAATAAAGAGAAAAAATGAATTGAATGAATGAACAGCTCCATATGCAGCAGCAGAGATTGGACATGGTAGTTAACCCTTGGAGACACTTTAGATTATGACAGTAATTATATAAGTATTATTATATAAGTGGATTTATATATCACTCTTAAAACAATGCTGTATTGCTGTTTGTTTTTCCTCTTTCTTAAAATACTTAAATGGTTTAAATCAGACTTTTTAGTCTTCACTACTCAACCTCTAATAAAAACAAGTCATTCACACCACTGTGGATGTTTGTGTGTGTGTTCAGTGTGTGAACAGTCCGGACATCAGACACCCCTGCAGCCTCAGTCCTCTCAGGGAGCCTTTTGCAAAGCGGCAGTGTGCCGTCCTGCTCAGTGAGGTCTTCCAGACCTGCCACCCAGTGGTGAGTAACAGTACAGCAGCAGCAACCCCCCCCCCCACTGTTTGGCCCCTTTAGAGCAGTGTTAGTTCTGTCGTGTCCTTTTGAAGTGCACATCAAACTGTTGATATTTCAACCTAACTCTCCATCTCATGTCTTTATAATCTGTAAAACTATCCAATAGACTGTTTATAAAAATGGATGTAAAATCTGGGTGTGAAAAATTAAGACAATGTTAAAGAACCTTAAACTTGTATTCTATCTAATGGGTTGTAAGTCTATGGGAAAATGTCTCTACTTCTCACTTGATTTATTAGCTCAGTAAATGTTTTCCTGATTAGTTTATGGTCTCAGTCTCTAGTTTAAAGTCTTCTTCAAAACAACATGATGTTCATTTGATGTTCATTGACAGACTGTACCACACAATCAGGATAGAGTACAGAGCAGGTCAGATCCACCCCTCACTCCTCCTTAGCTCCACCTTCATCTCCAAATATGGTTCCTTCTGGTTTCAAAAATCCAAAATGGCCGACAAACAAATTACAAACTGGAGGCTTCACAAACCAATGGGTGATGTCACGGAGGGTTAACACTTGGTCCATTCAAGTCCTACCAAACCTTGACGCCTGTGAACGACAGTGTTTTGTTTTTGCTTCCTGTTCAGGTGGACGTCACCTGGTTCTACATGAACTGCCTGGCAGACACGTGCGCCTGCAGCAGAGGAGGTGACTGTGAGTGCTTCTGCACCAGTGTGGCGGCGTATGCCCAGCGCTGCTGCCACCAGGGTGTTCCTGTCGACTGGCGCTCACCCTCTCTGTGCCGTAAGTCAGGAGGCAGCATTTGGTTGGTTGTAGAAATCAGTTTTTATAAAAAAACATTCAAAGAGCCTCCAGTTGCAGCTTATAAGCACGTTAGAAAGTATGGTTGTTACACTAAATAAACTGGATTATGAAGCTCACTGTATCATTCACTCATATTGTTGTTACTAACTGTCTTCTTCTCTCTGCAGCGTATGATTGTGAATTCTTCAACAAAGGTACAGTTTCTCCACTGACCTAGAAGAAGCTCCTTGACTGATGCACTACATCATTCAGACGTTATCAAGTTCAAATTCAAATTTATTTATAGAGCACATTTTAAAAAACAGCTGATCAAAGTGCTGTACAACACCAGGAAAACACAATCAAAACAGAATCAGGAAGATTAACCATTAAAATGAACATAAAAAAGACAAGCAAATAGACAAATGAAGGGGACAAAAGCTAATGAGAATAATTGGTTTCATATAAGATTTGAAGGAGTCAATGGATGGGGCAGATCTGATAGATGTGGGCAGACTTTCCCACAGTCTGCAGCCATGACAGAGAAAACATGGCCCCCCCTGTGTTTAAGATGTGGAGGCCCATGTGTGATGATCTGAGGGACCCGGATGTAGTGTTAGGGATAAAGTTGGCTGTCATGTCGGGGGCTGAGCTGAATCATAGGAAAGAGGCCAGGACAGGGGTGGAGCCTTTTCAGCCTCACTTTGCTCCATTACACTCAGAGCATCTACTGTACATTTTTCCTTTTACAATTAAATACATTCATGTGTAAAAGGCCAGGACAGGGGTGATGCGAACCCTTCTTCCTAGAACCAGTCAGAAGCCACAGTATTTGTTATTTGTTCTAAAGTTGTTTCAGACCTTATCTAAACTTTCAATGTGGACCTTCCAAATATTTTCTTCTGCCTGTTCAGATGTAAATTACTGATATAAAGACTTGATTTGTTGTATATGAGCTTGAATTGCATCAATAACCAGTGCTGCACTAACCTGGCCTCCTGTCTGTAGTTCTGGGTAAAGGCCCCTTCAGACTCGTTGCCTTCAGGGATCAGACCACCATGTTGGCAGCCAGCAGGTCCAGCGGCTCTGTGTTCCTACAGCAGGCCAACCTCACCACCAGCAGCGGCACCGGCATCCTGTCGCAGTTCATGATGACGCCAGGCCTCAGCAGAGCACGACCACATGGTGAGTCAACGCCATTTACAGCACAGGAATCTTGGGAGATTGTGGCTCAGGAGGTAGAGCAGGTTGCCCACCAATCAGATGCTCGGTGGTTTGATCCCTGGCTCCTCCAGGCAGAGTGTCCTTTGGCAAGATACTGAAGATACTTAT
The DNA here is from genome assembly GCA_038496675.1 of Rachycentron canadum. Taxonomy (NCBI): domain Eukaryota; kingdom Metazoa; phylum Chordata; class Actinopteri; order Carangiformes; family Rachycentridae; genus Rachycentron; species Rachycentron canadum. The sequence continues at coordinate 22,574,007 of CM076648.1, read as the reverse complement.
CGGTTATGTAGATTTAATTTATTTTGTTTTGCAGCCGTTCCAGGTCAAAACAATTTGTCTGAAAGTGTGGGTTTTGGGTTTGAACTCAAGGTCAGATTAACCATTAGGGCCACTGGGCAGTTGCCAATGGGCCAAAGACCCCTACAGGGCCCAGGGCAGTGAGGGCACAAGCAGCATATCTGGTTAAGATCTCAGTCTCTCTTTATGTGAACCTGTCCGCAGTAGAGAGCGATGACATTTCTTCACCGGGAGTTGGAAAAGCTGATGTGGAGCTAACTGATGTTCAGTCTGACTTTTCTTCAGCAGCTGTTGGAGCAGCTAACATTAGCCGTTAGTGTGGAGAGAAGCCCACAGCAGCTTGTAACGGCAGCCTGATCCCTTTTGTGTCTGTGAAAGCCACTGTTGGCCAAGAGACTTCACTCTGCACAAAACCAGTAGATGCCTGTCAGTTAAACATGTTCTCTCATTATTTATTATTATTTCCCACAACATTTAGTCTTGTCTCTGAACTATTAGTCACCTCGATGCTGCTCTATAGAAATGATTCAGCTCTGAATCATGATGAATGAAGAAAACATTCTCTCATTCTCAGTTTTTAACCTTGTCTGTCTCAAATTATGACAGTGACAGGTTGTTTTTCTGTTTAAGAAAATGGCTGATGATCAAAATGTCACTTTATTTTGCCTTCTCTGTTTCCTGTTTCTGGACTTCAGTGGTGGCTTGATATAAATGCTCTTTCTCATTATTTAGGAGAAATATTATTATTTATATAGAAAAAAAAATAGCATTCTTTTTTGTCTTGTCTCTGGATGTCTTTTGGTGATAGAAATGACTGTTAATGATAAACGTTAAGTTTCTTTTCATTATCATGGGGTATTTGATGTTGGTGCCCAGGGGCACAGAGAGGTGTTAATGTGGCACTGTTCGAAACCCCTCTCCTTGGGTCTTTCTGTGTGGAGTTTACATGTTCTCCCTCTCCACAGGTTAACTGGTGACTCCAGTGTGTTTGTACATGTCAGCCCTGTAACAGACCATCACCCATTGTCAGTTGGGATTAGCTCCATCCTCCCTGCGACTCTGCACAGACAAACAGTGTAGATAATAAATGGAATGGAAAACTAAAGAAGTTTCCAATGAATGACCTTAAAAGTTCTTGATTTTTAGATACAAACCAGAACCTAAAGTCACTGATTTGCCTTCTGTCTCACCACAGACTCATGTAGTGAGCAGTGAAAGTTTGTTCTGTGTTGCCATCGACCAAAAAGAAAGACAAATTTCTTCTTTTGGCAGGATGCTTCATGCCGGCCTTCTCCTCTTCCTCTGTTTCCTCTGCGTTGGACAGTGTTTTGTTTGGAATAATTTGTGACCCAGTGAAAACACTGATGGAGCAGATGGCCCAACATTGACGTCCAGTGGCGGGCAGATTCAGAGATCTGATTGCCAAATGCTAATATAGCAACCTGAGCTACAGGCTGGTCAGTGAGCCAAGACTGAAACAAGCTGCTCTCAGTGTCCACTTAGACACTGCTGTACTCTGGAGCCTTTTCAGCCTCACTTTGCTCCATTACACTCAGAGCATTTACTGTACATTTTTCCTTTTACAATTAAATACATTCATGTGTAATGTTTGCTAACACACAAGACACAAAGCCCCTTTGCACAATCAGCTCTGATGATGTTGATCTGTGAGTGTGTGTGTTCAGGTTGAACTGAGACAAAGCTCGTCTGCTTCCTGTCGTACTGATGAATCATTTTTGTCTTCGTCTCCATAGACTCATCACGAGTTTCCTTTGAAGCAGCTGGCAGACCAAACTTCTTCTTGTATGCCAGCACCAGCGGCCAGGTGAGGCTGACCAAGTGGGAGGAGAGCGAGGCATTCTGGGATGGAGCCACCTTCGTTGTCCACAGGAACACCTGGATCCCCGGTTACGACTCACTGGAGTCCCACGCCAAACCTGGCTTTTTCCTGCATGCCTCGCTGCTTCACCTCCACCTGCTCAAATACAGACACACCAACAGTTTCCGCAAGTCCACGTTATTCAGGCTGACAGGTTGGCAGCATGGACATGCACACACACACACACACACACACACACACACACACACACACACACACACACACACACATCACCAGACATCAGTGGTCACAGTGAGAGAGAATGAAACTTTAACACTGATTAAACATCCAGCTGTTCCACTGTGAGTTTGAATCAATGTCCATGTTTTACATCTGAATTCTCTCAAACTCAATCTAAATCTTTCAGTCCAGTCAGCGGCATGGAGTGAGCACCACAGGAAGTTTAGTTCCTCTGGATTCTGATGTCAGTTTATGAGCTATTTTTATACACCTGCTACAGAATTTTCTATTTTTTCCTATAAACTTGAATATATGCAGTAAGTACTTCATATCTGTAGCAACTAACACATACTCAGTTTCCCTTATTATTAGTAGCAAACTGTGTAGATCTTTTTAATGAATTAATAGCTGATATTTATGAAATTATGAGGATAGTTTCCTGGAAATTACCTGGAAAATACAATACCTGAAGAATAAACTGATCCCAATATTTTTCCAGATTGTATGTGAAACAGATATTTTTCTTCTTAAAAGAAGTTATTATTATGATACACAGAGGTCATAATACCCAGAATGAGCTGAGTGAGTTTGAGTTTCATCAGGCTCAGAGAAATTGTCAGTAAAAGCTAAGTTGCATTTAAGAGTTTTCCTTTTGAGGTTGGAGCTTTTCATCTCTTCTGTCTGGTGCCAAAGGTCAAGATGAGGGTTTCCTCTGCCTCGTGTTCAGCTCAGAGAGCAGCCAGAATAAACGCTGAAGCTAAAAATACAGCAGCATTTGTTTTAGTTAATGGAAAAGACACAGCGGCCAACAGCAGATTGGATTTCCTGCTGACAGCAGTGAACGCTGCAGACATGTGGCGATAGGGCTGAAGTCCAGACATTAGACATTAGTGGCTTTCTAAGCTCATCACATTACTGGTCTGTGAAAACATTTCTGGATCAGTTTCAGCCAGTCTGGATTAGTAACGTGATCCACTTTTTTCCTGTGACTTTTCCTGCAGATTGAGACGCCATCAGTGCGATTAATGTGTCCTATCATTCATGTGTTAGCAGTTTAATTGAGGCTATAAAACAGGTTTGCACAGTTTCGACACACAGAGCGCTCTATTATTACACCTGTTCAAAACCACAAAACCTAAAACAAAAAAAGTTTCCAATTGTACAAATACTTAATAAATCTTGTCCAGAACATGAAGTAATCCAACTCAGCATCATGATTGAAAAAAACAACTGTTTCAATTTAAATGATCGCGATAAAACTTTAATGAAGCACTGGAGCAGTGATAATGTTGTGTTTTTTCTCACTAAAGCTACTGAACAGTTTCATATATTAACATAATACTTATTACAATACAATAATGCTATTTTACAATTAATTATTGTTTTTATGTCAGTGTGATGTTTCTTTAAGCACAAAGCTTTCAAAAAGATGGTCCTTCAAAAAGAATGTAATGTTTTTGTGCACTCTTGCAGTGAAAATGTAAAGTGTTTGTTTTTCATCAGGCTCCAACCCAGAGGCCCCTCCAGGTCCTCGGTGTCAGTGGAGGTACGACTCCTGTGTCAGCCCCTGCTTCAAGACCTGCAGCGACCCATCGGCTGAGGCCTGCGACACCATCCCACAGTGAGACCTTTGATCTTTTCCTCCGCTCTAACAACTCCAGTGGTTTGCAGGCAGTTAGTCTCTCCTGGAGTTTGAGTGAAACGTAAGACGTCACCTCCTCTGATCTGCTGCAGATTTGTTCTTGATTTAAAGTGAGATGTATCCTATGATCCATCTACCTTTTCTCAAGAATCTGTGTATCATTACTTGATTCAGAATGACCTGTTTGAGTAGTTTTCAAACTTTGATTACTTCATAGACAAGAGTCAGTGATATACATAGCAAAAACAAATAAAACAATTTAAAAAACGTATAAACACGCACAGAAGCAGTGAAGACACATAAGAAAGCTTGGTTGACAGGATTTTGGTTGATTTAAAAAAATAGCTCACCATGGTCGGCTCCGCTCCAGCGATTCTGTTTCTGTTAACATTTTACTTTACAGATGTACAGATGTATGCAGGTAGTTCTTTAATAAGTAGGAGCATGTTTATATCTGGGTTTTGTGGATAATGTCATATAGAGGTACACCTGAGAACAGAGTTGTGTAGAGGTATGTGGGAGTGGGCACATGGGCAGGATCAGGTGGATTACAGACTATTTTTGTCTGATATACCTTTTGCTTGGGCAGCACTGTTGCCTCACAGCAAGAAGGTTCTGGGTTCGATTCCCAGACCTGGGGCCTTTCTGTGCAGAGTTTGCATATTCTCCCTGTGCCTGCGTGGGTTATCTCTGGGTACTTTGGACACAGTACAAAGATGTTTAGAGTGAATCTAAATTGCCTGTAGGTGTGAGGATTAATGTTGATGTATTTCCCCAGATGTCTGCCTACAAATTTAACATGGAGCTGAGTAAAGTCAGCACTAAAAACAGAATCAGACAGATCATCTGGGCAGTTTGCTCTGGGTTTTTTTATAGCTACGTGTTGCTCTCTGTACAGAGTGGAGGGCTGCCTTCCCATCTGCCCCCCCCACATGGTCCTGGATGAGGTTACCCATCGGTGTGTATATGTTGAAGACTGTGAGTATCTCCTGATTGATTTTTTTCCTTCAGTTATTGAACTGATTTCTCACAGGAGGATGAGTGGTGGGGTTGTGGGAGCAGGGTTTGGGGAGGGACTTGCAAAGATATACAATAAAAGTATCTATAATGAAAAACTATAATATCTATTAAAGGAAAGAACAAGGTAGAAAACAATAACTCCTGAACTCCTGTGTTTCTCTTAGAATTAGACTAATCCTCATTCTCTTATTTATTATCTAGCACTTATTTGTTCATTATATGGCAACATCACTCTTCATATGGGACCTATCTATCAATATATTGCATTTCTGTATGGGCAGGGCTTTGCTAACACACTTTTTGTTGTTTGGTTTCAGGCATTAAGGCCCCAGTTGTCATGCAGCCTGTAACACCATCTTCTGCTCAGGTAACCTCTACAGCTGTCACCTCTGCAGCCACCGAGACCCCCACTGCCTCCACTACCCCTCTCAAGACCACGGTCTCCCCTAAATCCACCACTCCTCCACACTCCGGTCCAACCACTATAATGACCACCGCTGTTCCTCCTGTCAGCCTGCACACCACTTCTGCTAAGGCGCCGCCTGCCCCTGATGAGCCAATTCAACCACTCACCACCTCTCCTTCTGCAGCTCCTGCAGGACTCCCATCATCCCCATCAGTGCCTCCTGCTGTCAGGCCAGAGGTGGTGGAGCCACTGTCTACAGTCAGAGTGACTGAAGTGCCTCCCACCACTGTGACAGGTGCAACAGGATGGATGACCCAGACTTGGAGCTCCAGCACCAGCCCCTTCAGCTCCAGCACATTCAGGACTAGCAGTGCTCCTTTTGCCATCACAGCTCTATTCTGGCTCACTTCCACCTCCAAGCCCACTGAGACCTTGCTGCCAACTACGCCTGCAGCACCCACCACCACCTCCATTGCAGGGCCAACCACGATTAGTACCCTTGCTCATTTTGCTGTACACCCAACCAAAGAGACCACAGAGGCCACAACAGATTCAGCAGCAGTTACGTCAATTCTAACTGCTTCTAGTCCCAAACCAATGTCAGAGACGTCTTTAGTTACTGACAGAACTACTGCGTCCAGTGCAACTACCACAATGTACACAGACACCAGTACACAGAAAGTAACAGCAGAGAGACTTACCCCAACAACAGCTACATCCATCCCTCCTGGTTTACCAAGCACTGCACTCACAACTGCTTCACCTCTCCTGACCTCGCCCTCTGTTGAAACAGGAACTGTGTCTGTGCTGACAACGACTTCAGTAAAGACGACAGAGTCAGTCACAACAGTTGCGCCTTTCACCACCAGGAAAACAACACCAGCAACAAGTCCTGAGACATCAACACTACCTGTTACAACAGAGAGGATTCAGTATACCACTTCTACTGAACGGACAACCTCCATGATAGCAGAGTTACTGACGTCAGCCCCAGGCCATGTAGTGGAGACTACAACTGAACCATCTGCTCCTGCCTCAGCTGCTACAGACTGGAGAACAACAACTAAGACACCTGAAACTACTGTGTCTGAAATACCTGTAGCTGCCACAACAACGGCTGCACCTCCTCCAAAGATTACAGAAACAACTACTTCTCCCGTGCCCACTTCCACAAACCATACTGAGAGAAGCTCCTGGTCTACGGCCATCCCAACAACAGAAAGAACCACTCACACCACAACTCCAAGACTTCCAGAAACATCCACTGTGTCCGCAAGTCCTCCTGCCACAACAAAACCGCCTACAGAAATCACCACTGTACCACCATCACTAACAACAGAGAGCTCCACCCCTCATGTGTCCACCATGCGGACCTCCGCACCATGGCGTCTCCCCCATCAGGAGACCTCATCCACCCCAGCCTACAGCCCAACAGTCCCAACAATGAAGACTACACCAGAGGTCACTTCTGAAACTGTGGTCACTTCCACTAAAACTACTGAGGTACCTCATGTTCCAGTGACAACAACTAAGCTGGTTGTCACCTCTGCAACGACAGCTGCTGCCACAGCCACCACGACCCTGACTACAGCCTCAACTGCAGAAACTGCAGCCACCACAACCAGGAAACTGGAAATACCCCCAGCACCTGCACCTGGTACTCCTCAGACACCTCTCACTACAATTGCTACAAGACCTCCACCAGGTGTTACCACCACAATTAGACCTGTCATCACACAGCCGATTTCAGCTACTACACTTGCAGTGACGGGCCGAGTGGAGGTGACAACAGGAGCTACAACCACGCAGCGTTCATCCTGGTCTCCACTGCATACAACCACTTCAGCAGCTCCAAGGCCAATGACTTTTCCAGACAAAGTCACCACCCGGCTGGTGTCCACCCCCAGAGCTACACCTGCCACAACAACTACGATCATGACACGGACAACGACACTCAGGACGACACCCAGAGTTCCTGTGACAACAAGAATCACAGTGACTGAGAGGTCAACCATTAGGCCACTCACCGCAAGGGTTACCATAGCAGCAAGGCCCCCAACGGTATCCACCAGGTCAACCACTCTCAGCCCACCGACTGTCACGCCGAGCCTCAGTACAACAACCACATCAGGAGTGACATCTCCAACTGTCACAACATCTCCTGAGTCGGTCACTACAGTCAGTACGACTCAACGTGTTGAAACAACCACAGCAGTTCCTGGGCTGACCATCACAACTGCCCCAGTGCCTGTTCCTACTCTAACAACAGTTACAGCCTCTACAACTGTCCCCATGACCACCACCACAGAGTCACCCACATCTGAGAAAACTCTGACAACCAAAGAAACCGACGTGTCTTCTACATCCCAACCGTTGACGCCTCCACCAGATGCGCTGATCTCCACCCATGAGCCTGGTTTAACCTCTCCCTCTCCGACATCACATCCAGCAGCCTCCACGGTCCAAACCCCCGAGCTTGACAGAGTGGATCACACAACACCTCCTGCTCCGGCACCTCCCCACACACCAGCGGAAACGACCACACGTGCAGCAGAGAGCACGACGTCCACACCTGTTTCTCCGACAAGGACGTGCACTGTGGGTTCAGTTGTTCTACACCAACCTTTCAGTCGCACCATTTGAACATATTTTGTGTTTTGAATCAGAATCCAAAACCAGTATTCAAAATAAGAGCACCAGGCAGCTTTATGAAACAAATGTAATAACTATACATTTGTTTCAAGTCAAGTTTTCATTAATTTTTATTTGTATTGCACCAATTTAAAACAGATGTTATTGTGGTCTAGACCTCCACTTTATAGAATTATTTACACAGACCCAACCATTCCCAGCAAGAGCAGCATGAGAGCAGACAGTGGTGAGGAAAAACCTCCTTTTTAAGGCAGAAACCTTGAGCAGATCCTGACTCAGTGGGCGGCCACCTGCCTCGACCGTTTGGGTTGAAAAAGAGAGAGAACAGAGAATTTTTACATGTACATTGTTGTAAGGAATTTGAATATATAAATTAGATATACATCACCAACATATATGGTGTGTTGTAAATAATATATTTTTGATATATGTACACAGAAAAATGTACACTGCTTTGACCGGTTGGGTTGAGAGAGGAAAGGAGAGAGAGAGAGAGCAGGGGAAAGGATAACATGCAATAATATCAATAACAGCAACAACAATAGTGTTAATGATGCTACAACTGATATATGTATAGTGAAACATAGCTAGTCACAGTATTAGTTGTTATTAATTATGGTAAATTTAGCAGCTGGTGTTGAGCAGGATCACAGGGGTAGACAGAGGATTACAAATGCAGAACCAGACTCTACAGCTCTGAAGGCCGCAGGACCTGCAGAGAGTAACAGGAGGGAAGAGGGAGAGAGAGAGAGAAGGGGGTGAGGGTGGAGAAAGGAGAGAGAGAGGGACACAGACACTCATGTGCTTGAGGAAAAAAAACAAACAGCAGTAGCCAGAGTTAAAGTTCATCTCGTTTTCCTGATTTAGAGCAGTAAGTACAGTTGTTCACCAAAACTTGGCCATCGCACATTGACATGACTTCACTGTGATCTTCACCGAGACTGAGGAGTTTTAATTTTCTTATTAGTTGTTCCTGCCACCACCCCAGGGAAATAGATACAAAGTGTAGAAAAGTGCAGTATACCCTTAATATGATAATATGATTTGTATCATGAGTCTGAAGTCACAGATATTTCCAGAGATCTAGAAAGCATCTCCACTGTCATGAGAGAGTTGATGTCTGTTTTGAGTTAAATCAGCCAAAATATTAGTTCTCTTTAATGTTTGCAAATATCTCTGAATATTCTTTTTTTCTTTTGTTGTTGTGTAACTCCTGGTTTTCAGTTTTGTTCATTTGTGTTTCCCTCTAGCCTCCATATGCAGAAATCGTTGACGAGTGCACAAAGTACATCTGTGTCAACAACCAGCTTGTTTTGTTCAACAAATCCCGGAGCTGCCCCTTCACCTCCGGACCCCCAAACTGTGGCCTGCTCGGATTTGCCATCCTGGTCAATGGAGACAAGTGCTGCCCTCAGTGGGACTGTCCATGTGAGGGAAACACACAGATATTTAACATCAAAATAAACCATCTTCTGTCCATGAGTTCACAATTTTCAAACTGAAAGTCTTGTCTTTCTGATGTGTGTTATGGTTGTTGCAAACAGGCTTCGGCTGATATTTGATAATATTGACTATCGGTATTTTTCTGCCATATGCAATAATTTTTCATCATATAATTTCTTCAGTTTTGTCCAGTCTTCCCTGCTGATGAGTCCAACCATCATTTCACTGCTTTAAATACTGTACATTGTACCTGACAAATGACCTGCGCTGCTAGTGGCAGCTTCCCGTACACATGAAACATAGCACCTGTCAGTGGTGGATATATCAGGCAGCAGCTGAACATTTAGTCCTGAAGTTGATGTGTTGAAGCAGGAAAAATGTGTGTGGAAGTGAAAAGTGTGAGGATGTACGCGACTTTGACAAAGACCAAACTGTGAGTAAGAGCATCTCCAACACTGCAGCTCTGTGGGATGTTCCTGGTCTGCAGTGGTCAGGACCTACCAAAGGTGGTCCAAGGCAGAAAAACCACTGGACCACAGACAGGGTCATGGGTCAAGGCTTATTGATGGTCGTGGGAAGTGAAGGCTGGAGGGTGTGGTCTGATCCAACAGAAGAGCTACTGCAGCTCAAACTGCTGAAGAAGTTTATGCTGGTTCATCCATGGAGGCTCCACCTCACAACTTCATTTAACCCCTGAAACATAAAATACATTGGTATAATTGTGGATTATTAATTAATACAACTGAACCGTAAAATACAAAATCCTCTGCCATAATATAAAAAATTGTGATATTTGTGTTGGACTGTATTGAGATATTAAATTTTGGATCTAGTCTAGTTGCAGATTATTTTTGATTTCATGTTTTCATTGTCATCTGCCCTTGATGTTCCAGGTCGCTGCTCGATGTTTCCGGACCTGAACGTCATCACCTTTGATGGGAACAGCGTTGCCATCTTCAAGGCCGCCTCATACATAGTGACCCAGCTGCCCAATGAGACCGTCAGTGTCCTGGTTCAGGAATGTCCTGCAAACTCTGAGTCACTGGTAAGTCAGTATTACGCTCACCAGATTCCCTGAAAGTGATGGGAGCGGAAGTTAGTGATTTGATTTGTCCTGATCTTCTTCCCTTTTTTCCAGCTCCTCTGGAATTTCACCAACCTTTGTCTGGTGGCGCTGAACATCACGCACAAATCCAACCACATTGTCATCAACAGGCTGCAGAGGAGGGTAAGAGGCCTCCCCTCCCTGTGTCAGAGGAGCAGATTGAAGCTCTGTCTGATCACATGCACCTTATGTATTCCTTCAGCTCTACGTCAATTCACGATACGCCAAACCTCGATTCAAAAAGTATGGCTTTGAGGTCTACGACACGGGCAACATGTACCTGATCCGCAGCCCTGCCGGCCTCAAACTGCAGTGGTACCACAGCACCGGCATGATGGTGATTGACACTGACAGCTCCAGCAACAAACTTCAAACCAAGGGCCTCTGTGGTAAGAGTAGTTTTAGTCCTGCAGCAGAACAAATGTAATATATATATATATATATATATATATATATATATAGATAGATAGATAGATAGATAGATATTTACTCTTTTGGATGAAGCAAAAGTGCAAAGTGTAGTTCACATATATCTATGGTTATAAAGCCATTCAAATTATAATTTGTTCAGATATATGGAATATGGACTCCAGACCCTACTACAGTCGTGCTAACAGATGTGAAGCATCTGGATGTTTGACTGGGCACAACCTGCAAATGTGATAATGGTTGAACTTCACTAATGGAACAGGAGAGATGCAGGTGCTCAACAAAAGGTGCTAGAAGGTATAAATGCATATAATAAATAAAATGAATAAATCAATTTATCGTTAAAAAAAAATAATAATAATTTTTAAAATTTTTAAAATTTGGATTCTTAAATGAATGGGAAGCTTCCCATTCAGCCTGGCAGCTGCAATTTTGGACAGTTCATAGATGCTGTAGGGAGGATCTGTTCAGACAGGTAAAGAGAGCAAAGAGAGTTACGTCACATCCATATGTGATGAAATGAAAGCATCTACCAACATCTCCACTTTGTTTTGTGACACCATAGATGAAAGTTATATGTTGTACATTTAGTCAGTGTCCTAATATGTTCATCAACAGTCATGGAGGGGTAATAATGCCGAGGTTACACAGAGTGAGTTTAGAGGAGGAGGACAGGTCAGTAAGGGTTTTGAATGGATGCTACTGGGAGCAATAATGAGGACTTCAGTTTTGTCTGCATTTCAACTTTAGGAAGTTGTTTGACATCCAGTTAAACAATAAAGTAAAGAAATAACAAACCAGTGTGACCAGTCACATCTCCATGATGACTTTTAAAAAGTTAAATGGATCTTTGAGAAGTTTTAAATAAGCTGGGGACACATTGACTAGTTCATCTTATTATTAGAAGGGTGTGAAGGTCATTCAGGTCATAGTTCTCTGAGAAAGTTCAATCTAAGGAAACTGAACTTGGTTGTAGATTCCTGAAGACATGTCACCTTCATCCAAGAGGCTTCTTCAGTTCTGACTGACTGGAGGGGAAACGTCCCCCCTCCCCCCTCCTCCTCTCACACCCACCTTAGGTTTCTGTGATGGAGACCCAACCAACGACTTGACTTTGGCCGACGGCACCACAGTGGCCGCAAGCGAGGATCCGGCTCTGTTCATCGACAGCTGGCAGGTTCCCAACACCACCAGCTACATCAGCCACAGCCGCCGCCGTGAGCTCAACTGCTCCACCAGCGACTGTTCCAGCTGCCTGCTCATGCTGCAGAACCCCACCTTCTCCCCCTGCCACACCTTCGTACGTTAACCCGTCTGTCAATTCATTTCCAACAGAGCACAGACACTGAGGAGTCTCTTACTCTGACCAAAGATTGATAATCTCTGCAGTTTTCCCTTATATGTGATATTTATTATAATCAGTGTCTGAATATTATTATTATTATTATTATTGGTTCTTTGTGTTCAGGTCCCACCCAGCACATTTTGTGAGGTTTGGGTGCGAGATGCAGAGTACGTCAACAACCAGTGTGTGGCTTTGGCTGCCTATGTGGCTTCCTGTCACAAGTTTAATATCTGCATTGAGTGGAGGAGCCCAGATTACTGCCGTAAGTTTATAACCATCAGGACAACATTCACACAGCTGCTCTTTGAGCTTCTGTTGAAATAACATTATCAAAAAAATGTCTTCATTTAAGCTTGAAAATCATTAAAGGTAAAGTCCTTGTTTACAATGATGTCGAGTAGATTAAAATACCAAAGATGACATCAATTAAAAACAGACATATCAGACTCATAAATTACAATTAATAAATAATATAAACATAAGAATAATTTAAAAACACCCATTGGTTTGTGAAGTCAGAAGTCAGAGTGAAGTCAGAGTAACATGTTTGTTTTCGTCACTTCCTGCAGCCTTCCTGTGTCCTGACACGCTGCGGTATCAGGCCTGTCTTCCAGCCTGCACGTCTCAGTCCTGCCCCAACCACGACTTTGACTCTGACCCAGACCAGTGTTCAGGTCTGACTGAGGGCTGTGTGTGTCCTGAGGGAACCCTCCTCCACCGGCCGTACTCCGCCCTCTGCATCTCCCCTGAGAAGTGTGGTAAGACCCCAGTTTTACAGCCCAAACAACAGGAAGTCACATTAGATTATAATGTCTTGTGATTGTGTAGGGAATCTGAAAAATACAAACCACAACAGTTATTTGAAAGTTGAGAGATTCAATAGTCACACACTAGTGTTGCACAATAAAAACCTTATTTTGAAATTGTATGAGACCTGTATAGAAGTAGAAATCATGGCTGCTTTTTTGTGTGTTGTGTATCTGCAGCCTGCACCGACAGCTCTGGCGTCCCTCGTTCACATGGCGAGGTGTGGAAAGCCTCGAAGGATGCCTGCTGCATGTACCGCTGTGACAACGACACCATCGTCCCCGTGGAGTACAATTGCTCAAGCGTTGTTGCGCCGGCGTGCCGTCGAGGCGGGGAAGTGATCATCAGTCTGGCCGATGACAGCAGCTGCTGCCCACGGAAAGTCTGCGGTGAGGCCAGTTTGAACAGTTTGAAGTATTTGAATCTACATCGTGAAACTGATCAAAAATAATGCTGTGATTTGTGGCTGTGCAGTGTGTAACCAGAGCCTGTGTGACCTGCCCCCCCCTGAGTGTAAATACGGGGAGAAGCTGGTGTCGTACTACAGACAGGACTCCTGCTGTCCGGACCACGTGTGTGGTGAGTCTCCATCTCTGCATTGTCACACTGTTCACTGTCTTTGTTCACTTATTACCACATCAGCCACATCGGTAAGTGCATACCATGTAGCTGCAAATGCCCCAAGCAGGTGAGTCACCGGTTTGATTCCCAGCCAACTGCACTGTATCCTGCATGTCATTCCCCTTCTCTCTCTCCAATTTCCTGTCTCTCTACTCTGTTATCAAAATAATAAAGGCACAAAATATGACAAAAAAACATCAAATTGTAATGGCAGATGGACCCAGACACGGATGATATGTGTTCAAAGGTTTAATAGAAACAAAAGGTGAAGTGAGACTGGTAGGCTGGTACAGGAAAGGTGGTAGACAGATCAATCTGGCAACGACGTAAAGGAGAGAAGGTGAATAAATACTGGGAGCTGATGATCAAATGAGCCGCAGTTGTGCCTCACTCTCAGCATGAACCAGTTATTGTGTGTTACAGAGTGCGATCCTGAGCTCTGTGAGTTGGACGTTCCCTCCTGCAGAGAGGACCAGACTCTGATCGCCACCAGAGCTGATGGCAGCTGCTGCCTGGCCCACATCTGCAGTGAGTCCGACCGTCCCTGTGATCTGTGTCACTTTTAGCCGCCACTGAGTCGCCAGTTAACTCAGAGTTCAACAGTGTGATGATCGAGGTGTGTGTTTCCCACAGTGTGCTCCTCCTGTCCGGAGACGCCTCCTCTCTGCCAGGTCGGAGAGGTACTGACAGTCGACGGCAACACCACCGAACGCTGCTGCCCCACCTACCACTGTGGTCAGAGCACACACAAACACACACACTTCAGTGAATGACCAACTCTTGTTGATTCTATCAGCTGACTGATCTGTGTGTGTGCAGTCTGTGAGTCCTACAGGTGTCCTCAGATCACCTGTCCTGTCGGGATGTCAGTGGCGTCGGTGTCCACTCCAGGTCGCTGCTGCCCTGACCAGACATGCGGTACGACTAGTAACAGTTGGTGATGCATTCAGGTCACGTTGGACAAACCTGCATTACACATCTGTCTATATTTTCATCCTGCAGCATTAATGATTAATAAATGTTAATTATTGTTAATAATCACTTCATACTCACAGCTTGTTTGTAAAAGTTTCAAATGCTTTGGTTTAAATCAAACATTTTGTTGATGACGATATGGAAACATTCATTGTTTGCTGTTGTTATCGATCTATTGAAATTATAGCTACGGTGTGGAGGTGATGATCATTTCTGTTTCCGTTTGCAGAGTGTTCCTGTGAGAAGATCGCCTCCCCAAAATGTGGCCTGGTACGCCCGGACATTTAAAACTCTATGTCCATCTGTGTGGACATGTAATGATGTGTCCTATTGGGTGTTTGTACTGTTTTTGCTCACTTTGCTGGCTACCTGGCTGCTCTCTGAGCTGAACACGAGGCACAGATGAACTCAACCCTGAGAAAAGCTCCAACAAAACTCTAAAATGCACCTTTTACTGATAGTTTCTCTCATCAAACTCAAAAAAATATTTTCTTGTTATTATGACTTCTGTGATTCATAATAGTGAGAAAAATATTTATGTGTCACAAAATTCTAGAAAAATATTGGGATGATTTTATTTTAGGTCATGTATTTTCCATGTAATTCCAGGAAAACTTTCCTCATAATTTCCCAAAGGTCAGCTGGTATTCAGCTGTTAATTGCCAGGATATAGGAAAGAAAATTTACTAAATGTTAGTTGCTACAGATATATGAAGTACCTGCTCATTATATTTGTTAACTAATAAGTTTATAGAAACAAAGCAATTATTTCAATCAGCCCAAAAGAGCACGTCACTCTGCTTCTCACTGACCTACACTAACTACCCATGGTCACCTGAATCAAGTTCAAGTCACTAATTCTCCTTCAGAGAGACTTCTGGGTCTGGACCATCTACATCTAGTCATTCAGCTCTATGCTGCTTCTAAGCCACTGTGTTCCTCCAAGAAAAGTCATCTGTCATCACCATCCCTGCAAACAAGACCATGTCACTCCAGACTGTTCTGGTCTGTGAATTTTCTCCTTAACTCTGTTGTCCTGGTCATACCAGTTCACGAGTCTCTGTGTGTTTATGTGACCCAGCTCTGGCTCTGCTTGTGTACTGCAGGGAGAGGCCGCCCAGCTGGACCGGGCCTTCCTGTCTGACCCCCAGAACAAGTGCGCCTGCAAAAGATACAAGTGTGGTGAGCAGTGCTGGGGAGTGGGAATGATGGCTGCTTCAGATAGGCTGTTTCCTGGAGCTGCTAATGTATGGTTGCTGCAGCCTCATGTGCCGTAACCTCTGACCCCTCCTCTGTGTGTGTGTGTGTGTGATCAGTGCGTGAGGCCGTGTGTGTGTTTGGCGAGCGTGGTGTGCTGCGGCCGGGTCAGACTCTGGTGGAGCACGGAGACGACGGCATGTGTCACAGCAGGCAGTGCAGCCGCAGCCTCGACCCAGCGAGCGGCTTCCACCTGCTCCGCACCTCCAGCATCTACTGCTCCACCCACTGCCAACCCGTAAGACCACAACACACACACACACACACACACACACACACACACACACCAATGGATCAGTACATGCGGTGTGAAGCGCTTGAATTTGTTCCTCATCTTCATCTTGAAGATGATAATGATTAATAATGGTATTCATCAACAATAGGATTTATTATTATTTTTATTTTATTTTATTTTTATTTTATTTTTATTATATATTTTTATATTATTATCCTGGGGTGGGGTACTGGACTGGTCACCAGTCTATTACTGGGCCGACACAGAGGCAAACAACCATTCACACTCACTCATTATTATTCTTATTCTCATTATTATATTCTGGTCCCTATTGGCTCTCAGTGATCTTTCATACTCAGGCAGGAAGGACCACAAAACATGAATTAAAGATCATGTTCTCGTGGCTCATCTGGTAGCGTGAATACCACAAAGGTTTTGTCTCAGGTTCTAGTCCAACCCGTGGCCCTTTGTCTCTCTTTCTCCCCCCTGACTTTCCTGTCTCTCTCTCACTGTCACTGTAATAAAAGCAAAAAATAACTTGACTTAAGTTGTAAACTGAACTTGAATTCTGCAGAAACACTCCACGACTCTCATAACAGCAGCTGGACACATAGAGACTGTGTAGGAGTCTGTTACCTCTTTTTTCTGTTGCTGTCTTTTTCTCATTTCATGTATTTTAATCATTGGACAGAACTAATCCTGAATGTTTGGGGCTGTTTCAGAATCAGATCTACGTCCCTCCGAAGGACCAGTCGACATGTTGTGGTGTTTGTAAAAATATTTCCTGCCTCTATGAACATGAGAACGGGACAACATCTCTCTACAAGGTACAATGTCCTTCTGATCATAGTAACACGTTGTTATTAGTTGTAAAACCATTTGGTTTAAACTTGTACTTATGTGCATCCCACACATAATTTATTTACATCTTTGGTTTATGTTACTGTTGTTATTTTTTTATTCTATTGTTTTTCATCTAAGTTAGTCAAGCAGTTTCTTGTCCAACACATTGCACATGACAAATCAAGTTAAAATTGAACGTTGTCCTACACAGGTGATTATAGGTTTATTACATGTGAATGATCTGATGCAGTTAGTGTTGATGCTCAGTGTGCCCTTTGGTTCCTGAAGTGGATTTTATTCCTTGTTGACGTCACTCTGCCTGAATCTGATTGCGTGGTGCAGCTGTTGTACAGATGTTGGTGTTGCTGATGTTGCTGGTGTGTTTTCAGCCAGGGAAGTCCTGGGTGTCCAACTGCATGAAGTTCGACTGCACAGACACTCTGTCCGGACCCACACTCATCTCCTACTCATTCAGCTGCCCCCCCTTCAATGAAACAGAGTGTACAAAGGTCAGCATGCCGCAGAAGCAACACACACACACACACACACACACACACACACACACACACACACACACACACACACACACACACACACACACACACACACACTTGACATTCACACATTTTACTGAATTAATTCTTAAAAAAGTCAAATGAACAATGACGTTTAAGCTGATGTTTCTATTCTGTTGATTATTCTCATTATATAGATGATTACAAATATGTTTATGGCTAAACAATGAGAGAAGAGTTTATTGATTTGTTTGTTGTCCTGCAGCTTTTACATATTGTGGTGCAGCTTAAACTCTGTCACATTATGCTTCTACATGACTTTTTTTATTTACAGGGGAATTTTAGAGAAGGGCAATTTCCAGAGAAAAGAGCATCTAAAGGTTTTAATATAAGAACTGTATTTTTGATATATTGAAAACATAATGAGGAGAAGACAAAGAACCAAGGGTGGGTGTTACTGCCTCAGGTGATGTGGCCACATTCTTTTAGTAGTGTGAACAGAAATGTGTCCTGGGCCACATTGAAGGACCACCAGAGGAGGTGGTCCTTCAATGTGGTGCAAAAAAGTATTTTATGGACTGTTGATCTAAAATGATGGTTCTCAGACTGTGCAGTGGCACAAAGTCAAGGTTCAGGTCTGCAAGATTCATTCAAACAGAGCAACATGTACAAGCAAACACATCACTCATATCTGCAATATGATGAAGCCTGTCTCACTCTGGAGATACAGCAGGAGGTTGGTGTCTTTAGTGTCTGCAACCTGTGAAGCATTTAATGACTTAAACATGAATTTATTGTTTGAGTGGATAAATCCTGAGAATATTGAATATTTGCCATCTGGGACTTAACATTGTGATTCTCATCTGCACTCAGATTGGTGGTACTGTCGTAAGTTACATGGACGGATGCTGCAAAACATGTGAGTATCTGACTTGAGCGTAGCAGCAGTGTGGTAGTTAGCATAGAGCTGTAGGCTGACACTGAAGAGCGCCTTCACCTGCCGCTCAACATGTTTCCAACATGTTTGCCCTTCAGTTTGTCCAAAGTCTTCAACCACTGAACCACTGAAGTGACTCCTGTCTGGACCCCAGCTGTTGTTTTCCATGACATCTGTCTGCAGTTTATTCAGATTAGAGAGTCCGTGTGCTTTTCAGTGAGCTCACGCTCATCCAGTGGTGATCATTGCAGCAGAAAACCTTTTTCAAATGATAGACGTAGCTCTCACTGAAAAGCATCCGGTGATATAAAGTGGGTTTGTGCTTTGTGTGCTGCAGCTTACCGTCATGTACCAATCCCACCAGGTACTGGATTCCCTCTGTTTCCTTTCCCCGTTAGCCCCTTGACTCCCACAGTTAACACAAACTGTGAACGAGGTACCAAAACAACAAGGCTTGTCAGTGCCATTGTTGATATTCAACAATGTACTCCCTCCAAAATAATTAGACACACAGGAAATCCCAAAGTCTGACTACACCCCTGTCCCCCTGTAGAACAGTCCTCTCCACTGCTGTCTCATTTCAGGTCAAATTAAAATCTGATTCACTAGGCTAAAGAATGAAATATATATTTGTATGTTACATTAAAACGCTACATCAAAAAGGAGGCGGGCCAAAAAATGGTCACACTTGAGAGGATGGCAGTATTTACCCTAACCCCCATCACTCTCCCTGTGGATCATGTACATGTACATGACAGCTAAACTCCCTCCCCATTAGCACTGTCTGGGCAGTGCATTGTTGATTGCCAACAATGTACTGTTGGTAGTGGCCCAGTAGTCGGGCTTAGATGTCTGCATGTGTCAGTAGATACTGATGTGGGCTGCTGCTGGGGGGGCTTTAGATGATGTGAATGCTACTGCACCACCAGTTCCACCACCAGTAGGGGGAGCTGGTGGAGAACTGAAGCTACTATGTGAGGCATTTTATCAGCACAGACCATAGACTGGATATAAAAGTAGATGTAGACTCTGGGTCTGAAAAGTGAAGCCAGTGATAAAGAATCATAAACCTTCATTCTCTCTAATGACCATCAGGGGGCGACTCCACTGGTTGTAAAAAGAAGTCAGGTTGTATTTAAGTCTATGTGAAAATGTCCCTACTTCTCACTTGATTTATTAGCTCAATAAACATTTTCCTAATGAGTTTATGGTCTCAGTCTCTAGTTTCAAGTCAATCAGGATAGAGTACAGAGCACTTTTCCTCAGCTCCACCACAGTGGGTTGATACTTGGCCCAGACTCAACAGAGGTGATATTGTGAGCATTGAGAGTGTGAGTGTTTAGTTGGAGCATTTGAAGACAACATGAAGACACAGCACATTCATTACAAAAGACATGCAAATAAAAATCATATTGTAACACTTAAGTTGTTAACAATCCACAAAAATGTCTATCAAAAACATTGTAGCTTTTGCAATTTGGATATGACACTTGGCTTTGCAGTTATATTTTGATTAATTGTGCAGTTCTATTTGCAGCCCACTTATTAGCACATTAGAGGAAGTGTTCATGTCTTTTACTGCAGTAAAGGTGCAGTAGTTTAGTTTAGTAAAAACATTGAGCAGTGCCTATTATAGGATTATATCGTTGGGTTTGCTTCTCATGTATTGATGTGTAAGCAGCATTTTACTGCTGTTGCTGGTTAAGGTGGAGCTAATCTTTTTCTTTAAGACTGAAAATAATCATTATTTTTTACTGATAATTATTTTGTGGGTGAATTGATTGATTGGTTTGTTAAAAGTAACAAGAAATTCCTCTCAAAATTACTCAGAACACAGTTCTCACACAGTTTTTATTTTGTTTAAAGAAATAAAATGATGGACAAGTGAAGCAGGAATTTCTCACATTTAAGAAGCTGTAATGATGAAATGTTCAGTGCTTTTACATTAATAATATGAATGCCATTTTAGTCAATATTAGATAAATAGATACAGCTATGAACTAAATTCTGAAATAAATAAATTATGTAATACGTGTAGGAATATATAAATAAATATATACTATAAATATGTAATTTAATAAATAAATAAATAATATCAAAAGAAACTTTTTTTATTTATTTCAGGCAACTTTTATTTTTCAATTTGACATTTATTAATTTCCATAAACCTTTATTAAGCTATTTATTTATTTAATTATATATTTGTATTTATATGACATTTGAAAATAAAAGTCTCTTGAAATTAATAAATGTGGAGTTAAAAACATGCAACTAACCTTAAATAAATATAAAGCTTTATTTATTGATTTATTGACTCAATTATATATTATATTTACATTTATTATCCAATTTGTTTATTTCAGGATTTATTGCATAGCTGCATTTGTTATTTCATTGATTTCAATATTGACTAAAATGGCATTCCATAGAAAATGACTTAAACAATTATCAAAATAGTTTCCAATCACTTTACTGTCATTTGATAATAGATGGATTGATCAAGCTTTATTTAAAGCATCACATTTAATATCCTCTTCATACATTTCTAGACAAACATATTAACCTGAAAAGTTGATAAATCTGTCAAAAAATTCCCTGTGAAATGTTCTGGACTAGAAGTTTAAGGTGGCATGAAAACAAAATAAAGTACAATACCTCAAGTATGTACTTCCAGTAAGCACATAGTTATGTTCCACTGCTGGAGAGATCTGTAGCACTCACAAATGTCCCATTAACTAACAGTGACCAACAAAAGAATATGGTTTAATCTATCATGAAATATTACAAATGTGACTGAGATATTACTGACATGTTGTCGTTAAAGGAGGAATAAAAGATAGAGCAGGCAATGGCTGATGGGATATGTGCCACACATAGCAGTTTCAAGTTTTGTGCTCTTGTTTTTGTTTGTTAGTTTTTTCTGTGCACACATAGATAAATACACATAGATGTCACTTCCTGCTGGTGAGTATGGAATTCCATTGTTGTCAATATTAAATAAAAAAAATAAATACATCTATGAAATAAATCTTGAAATAAATAAATTAGGTAATAAACATAGAAATACACAAGTACAAATAAGTCAATCAATAAATAAAATTGATCTCCCAGCTCCTTTTATTTCCACTTTTGTCCAAATGAGAGGGCGTGGTTATTTCACAGTTTCAGACCAACATTGAAGAATTGTGGAGTTTAGAAATAAAAGTCTCGAAAATGAACGTGGAATTAAAAAAAAATAATAAAAGACCCCTAAATAAATAAAAATCAGAGTTTTAAAATGAAAAGTTTTATTGATTTATTGACTCAGTTATACAAATTATATTTACATTTATTTATACATTTCTACATTAATACCTAATTTGTTTATTTAAAGATTTATTCACAGCTGTATTTCTTTCTTTCTGCATTTATTTATTTAATATTGAAGAAAATGGCATTCCTTAGGTGAGAAGCGTCTCTGCTGCTGCCAAAGTGACTGCAGCTCTGAACATATTCTATAAATATTCTACTAAAGAAAATCAGACATTTCACAGGTCAGAGGTTAACGTACTGTGTTTGACATGTTGAATATATCTTATAGTTTTAGAAATGAATCATCTAATATAGGTTCACCTTAAAATTATATCATAGAATTTTTCCTGTTACTGATTATTACTATTTATAGCATTTTGTGCCATAAACATGTTTGTGTTTGTAACAAACCAAACTACTGGTGAAGGGAATTAGACACATGAATTCAGAGGCACAGCTTCCTTATCACCAATATGGCACCTGCATTGATGCATCACTGAAATGTGCCTGTTTGCTGATGAAGCATGTTTGCAGACTCTTCAAGATAAATGCATGATGGTTGTCAACATTACTTTTTCTTTTCTTTTTAAAACATTTGTTTTGTCTCATTCAGTATGAAGCTTTGTTTGTTTCTTTCATCTTCCTTGTTGCTTTCTAACTTCTTCTAACTCATCATCTACTAAAAGAGCTTCACAGCTTATGCATGATCAGTTCTTCCTCCTCTTTTCTTTATCATCCATGTTTTCTGTTTTTGTGTGTGTGTGTGTGTGAATATTTCACTCTAACTTTGTTTTGATGTGCTGTCGTGTGAACAGGCAAAGAAGACGGGAAGTCATGTCAGAAAGTGACCGTGAGGATGACGATCAGGAAGAACGACTGCCGCAGCAACAGGCCGGTATGTTTTGTGTCCGTGGTGGAATATTTTGACGTATGACTCATCCAGACCACGTGGAAGAAGGTTCCCTCATCTTGTTTCCAGTGGCAGCAGAACAGATTAATAGATAAAATCATGTCTGATCAGTTTATTCTTCACTGACTTTGAAACTTCATGTTGTACCAACCATGTGTACTTTAAGCAGTTTGTAAACGTTAACTTTAAAGTTACCGTAAAGATCAGTGTTCAGTGTCTTTCTGAGCATCAGCAGGACAAGATGGAAGTCCAAGGGTAAACAGTAAGGACAGCAGGATGAGGCCAGGAAGTTACTATTTAAAGAATGTAGAGAATTTACAATAAGATAAAAACAATGTGAAGTGGAAACAAAATGATGCATAATAAACTATTTTAAATAGATCAACCTTTATCAAAGGTTGAGTAAATCAGTTAAAATCTTCTGTTTAGTGTTTCTCAAACTGCCTGACAGTGAGCACAGAGCTACTGAGTAGTGTAGGACTTCAATATAAATTCAAAAGAGACTTATGGTGCGTTCATTGACATCTGGTCAGAATTCAGACACGAGTGATATAAAATTGGCTTCACACAAAGACATCACCTTGTCTTGTTCTTAGTAACATACAAATCCTACATATGAAGAGCAGCAACTGGAAGCTGGGTGGATACGATCCAAGTCCAATTGTTTTGATACTTCAGTTTGATTCCTGGTCAGTTGGATTCATAGTTGCTTTTTTTTTTTTTTTTTTTTTTTTTTTTTATCTTCTTCTGTCACTGATCTCTCTGATAAAGACATCAAAAAACAAAGAACATTTTTCCATATTTTTCATACTCTCTCAGCACAGCACTACTGAAGTAGCAGCCCTGACTAAGTCATTTGTCTGACCCTAAAGTAGACGTACATTGACTCCATTTGCATTGACCCTCCGTGTGCTGCAGGTGAACATCGTGTCATGTGATGGGAAGTGTCCGTCCGCCAGCATCTACAACTACAACATCAACACGTACGCTCGCTTCTGTAAGTGCTGCAGGGAGACGGGGCTACAGCGGCGCTCTGTGCAGCTCTACTGCAGCGGCAACGCCACCTGGGTCAGCTACACCATCCAGGAGCCCACTGACTGCTCCTGCCAGTGGTCATAAACACACACACACACACACACACACGCACACACACACACACACACACACACACGCACACGCATGATGAGGACTGCAGGATTGAAGCAGGATGTGTAAATGGCTGAACGGTGTCACAGTAAGTCGTTCTGGTGAACTTGCTGGCAGGGACGTGGTCCTGCAGCTCGTATTGATAGTGACCAGCTGACTCCCCCATGTGAGGAGTTTAGGTTCATCAGAGGAAATGAGCTCCAAGATTCAGTATTACTGAAGAATAAATATATTAACAGCTCTGGTCGCATTAAAGTCGTTTCATGTATTATTTGAACATCAGTTTATCATCTGGTTGGTGTAACATAAACCAATGAGAGTGTGTTGGATTTATTTTAGATTTATGAAGGAAAAACTTCAAAGCCACATTCCCCATCAGTCCTGTTTCTTCCCTCAGACAACTCCCCTCCTGTGTTTCTCCTGGGCTGAACAGGAGAAAGAGGAGTGTCTGCTTGAAATGTGACTTTAGTTCACCTTTAAGTGGACACCGGCGACTCTAGAGTCTGTCGGGGCCCTAGGCAAAAAAATGGCAGGGGTCCCTCTAATCAGCTTTCATCCCCATTATGTAATAAATGATTTCAAACAAACTAAATGTTTTTAAAGTCCAAATCTTCCCATTAGTAGAATTTTCAAAATATAAATATAAAGAACATTTTCAAACTTCATCGTTGTCACAATGTAAATAAGTTTAGATTTTTACATCCATTATTTTAATTCAATTATCTTTAGATACTAAAAACATCTTATATGTATGTGCAGCTTCTGTGATGTCATTGCAAAGAGTCCATTAGTGTTTTAAGCGGACGAGAGCCTCATCTTTAGACACTGCTGTGGGGTAAAGTTGGTCAGCCCTTGGGGGTCTTTTTGAAGATGTTAGTTGAATAAGCAAGAATGCAGATCGGTGTTTTATTCTGAAGGCAGGTTCATGACGACAATTTTCAGGAAGGACTGATTCAGTGGGTGGTAAAGTCATGAGCACTTCACATCTGTGTTGGTGTGAATTCATCATTTGCAGCACAGAAGCCGTTCACTTTAAATGGTAACTTTATCTGAACCCCTTTATTACATGTATTTTTCTGGCAACTGCAAAATGAGACATGAGAAATTATTATTTATCTGCATTTTTGTTAATGTTTTCATTCCTTAAGAAAAAACAAAGTCATTGGATTGATCTCACTTGATCAATTCAATTTCCTTTATTTGTCCCACAGTGGGGAAATTGCATCAAACAATCCATGAGGAGAATTTTATGTATATTTTTAAATTAAATTAAAATGGCAAATGAAATCATTGGGCTTTTGTTCTTTGTTGTTGTGGTTTTTTAAAAGGTTTTTTACTCGTCTACTGTTCCCAGAAAGTCTATTGTTAAGACTATTAAGACTATTTTAGCTCTTAGGCAAATTTTAGCTCTTAGGCAAAAATATGTGAAACACAGAATTTACTGAATTTATTCTGTTGTATCTCAATAATGTGCTGATGATAAACTGATATCAACATCTTACATGAACACACAGATAAACGGCAATAATAAATAATAAATGTTCTGTATTTTCCCCAAAAATGTGCAACATTCAAACGTTACGCTGCTGCACCGCCACCTCCCTGTCAGTCTGCAAGAAACAGGAAATGTTCAGTGTGAACTTGTCTCCTGTTGTGCAAAGGTTAAACAGTATCCACAGGACTGAAAATGCATTTTTAACCAGTTTCTTGAAGGAGTGGGGCTGCAGACCTTCAAGCCCTGAGGCTCAGTTCAGTCCATCACTGTCATCCTTTCATATTTTCTTGTTGTGTCTTGTTTTTGTAAATAACTCAATTTGCTGACTTTTAAAAATTATTTTCAATATCAAATTCTTAGATGTTTGACTTGTAGTAGGACAACAATAAACTGTATATCTGCTGATTACACATATATTTTGAATAATCACTGCTACTGAGGCCTGTTAACTGATTTAAATCCAGCTGTATGTGGAGCACTTTATTTATTTATTGGAGTTTGATAGAGCACGACTTGTTCTGATTTTGTGGATGAAAGGAGGACAAGCTTTCGGGACAAATGCAGAACAAACCAAACTAAACTGGGTCCAAAACGCTGATTTGGTTTTATTTTCTGACTGAACACAGACATATAAGGTGGTGCATTATAGATGTATGTTTCTCTTTGGACTAAATGTGTTTGTTTATATCAAACAGACCCCACTGGTTAGACAAGTTCAAGAGGATTTGTATCATACAAATGTACATTCGCATTTTCAATAAATATTTCCTTTGGAGAAATTAAACATTGGTTGTTCTGTTTATGAGACAACAGGAGAGTTATTATGACTTCACATTGTTGGCCTCTTCCCCAGCCAACCAAAGCACAGATTATCTGCAGGTTGGAAAAAGATGAAAAAGGTTTTTATTTCTACATGTTATGAGTAATGATGAGTATGAGAATCAGCTGGGACGTCACTGGGCTCAACAGAGCATGAATTTGTTTCTTTTAACTTAACTAACGTTTTAACTATTTAAGCAGTTTTTAGTCAAAAGCAAAACAATACAAACCAAGAAAGAAAAAAAAGTTCCTTGTGCCAACCTTTTTACTTGCAAATGTAAATATTTGAAAGAGTTAGATGTCTTTCATTTCTGTTACATCTTCAGGTATTAATCCCAGGTTCACAATCCTAGGATCCCTTGGAATTTTGGAGAGCAAAATTTCCTCCATTGTCTAAATGACCCTGTCCCAAAATGTTTGTATTCTTACATTTAGTCATCTGTCAGACGCTTTTATCCAAAACAACATCAGTACAGCTTCAGTACAGTAGAGCAAGTATTAAGTTCTACATCTAAGAGCAGGAGGTCATATAAGAAAGTGCATCAAACAATCAGAGAGTGCAACAAAAGTGCCAGTTAGACATGTCAGGGTTTCAGAGGAGGTTCTCTCTGAGGAGATGAGTTTTCAAGCGCTTCTTGAAGACAGAGGGACGTCTCTGCTCTGATTCAGGACAGGAACCACAGACCAGAACATGGTCTCATTTGCAGGGATGGTGATGACAGATTACATTCACTGAAGGAAAAGAGAGGCTGAGAAACAGCATAGAGCTGAATGACTGAGTTTAGGTAGATGGTTCAGACCCAGAAGGAGCATTAGAGACATTAACTTGATTCAGGTGAACATGGGTAGTTAGTGTAGGTCAATAAGTCATAGCGTTACCTCTAACAGACATGTCTTGATTTTCTCATCAACACTGAAATCTTTAATCTGCCTTCAGTGTTTGTGGTTTCCAGTCAGACTCTGGAGCAGATGTGAGACAGCAGCGTTAGGTGTCACTGCTGCCACTGCCTCTTTAATTTCAGACCCAGTGTCCAGTATCAATCAACTGCTAAACCAGATGTGTGGCAACTGAGAGGAAGTGAGGCCAGTAAATCTGGCTCAGACTCCATACCTGCTTGCTGGTCTCGACACACAGCTGATTACATGCTGCAGCATGTTGGCACGGGCAGGCGGGAAAATGATACTGAGCCTTGAAGCCACAAAATCCAGGGACTAACAGTTTATAGCAGACATGTAAGCTGTGCAGTCACCCTGCATATCCAATTCTGTCCCAACATGGAGAGCTAGGCATGTTCCTCAGATGTGGTTTAACAAATTTAGGATCACAGGGAGATATCAGGATAAAATAATCCTGTGATTTCTCATCCAGCTAATTTGGTTCTTAGAAAACAGTTTGAGGATTGATTTTGTTAATCGGGATCAAGTTTTCTCGAAAGAAGACAGATTCATGTTACTGCTCTGGTGTTCCTGTTATTCGGGTCTACACTGTCCTAAAGTGAACAAAGTACTGGACCCACAATGCAGACTCATGAGGCAGGTGAACTGTTTAATGAACTATGAGTGTGAATAAATGTCTCTTGGGGAAGGGAATTAAGTCTGAACCCAGTGGGGCTGGGAAAAACACCAGAGAACAAAGGGGAAAGACAGTGGTACTGCACATCCTCCACAATATCCAGACTGTCAATGACTGGTGAAAGTCACAGTGGTGTATGATCACCAGCAGCCTGTCCCGTAATCTCGGAAAATCTCATCTTTCATTGCATAAACAATTTTCAGCAAAGTGAGTTCAGTAGTTGCTACAGTGTGATTGGCAGACTGTACCACACAATCAGGATGGAGTACAGAATGGGTCAGATCCACCCTCACTCCTCCTCAGCTCCACCTTCTCCTCCAAATATGGTTGAATGGAAACTCTTAATTTGTATTTTATTTCCTGGAAATCTGGTATAAGTCTGCAGTAAATTTGAGCAGAAACCTGGTGTGTGTGTGTGTGTGTGTGTGTGTGTGTGTGTGTGTGTGTGTGTGGGGTTGTGTGTGTGTGGCCTTTGTTTGGGCCTCATTTTCTTGTGACAACAGGTCCACCAGGACGCCTGACCTGGTTTCACCTCTCCTGTAAGCCTATGCTAAGGGACACTGAAGGGCACATAGTGATCTTCTGGTCAGGCTGGGTGCTGTGAATCTCACAGTGACGCTGCTGCTGGTGTGACTGCTGACGTCAAGTGGACTGGACCACAGCCTGAAACATATCACCGTTGAGTTACATGTCAAACTGCCAAATTGGCATCGGCAACGGTGTTCAGTCTGAGTGGGTGAAATAGTGTCATGTTCATGCAGCTGCAGCAGACTGTTGCTGTCTCGATGAAGTCATGGTCTGTTTTTGTTCTCTGCAACACAGCAGCCATGGAAGGATTACTGAAGGGCCTAGAGGCTGAGGACCTTGAGAGTCAGGCGTGCCCTGGACCAGAGCCCCTGGTGACTGTTGACACTTGTTTGAAAGTTAGAGAGCTCAGTTAAAAGACTGTGAAGAGAGTCAAAATGATCCCAAAGAGACTCAAAAACCACCACAAAGTAGCAACCTGTTGAGTGTAGTCACTCGTCTGGCTGACAATCATCAGGATGGTAAAGGTCAGAGATCATGTTGGTGACCGGTGGAGCACTGGGGCGAGGGCTGGTCCGTGGCTGTGCTTGAGGAAGTAGAATTTTACTCAGGTGAGAAAACCTGCAGTACCTCCAATGACCACTAGAGTGTGTCTCCAATAGAATTAGACTTTTATATAATTCACTTGTTTACAGATTATTAAGAATGAAAGTTTAGCATGATTGAGGGTGTGGCCTCTTTGAATGACAGGTGGGTGAGTGTATGCACAATCCAGTATGCATAAAAGTCTCAGCTCCACCTCTTTGTTTATTTTTGGATTAGCTGGGAGTTATGGGTGGAGTCAGACACTGCCAAGATGGTGACGGCAAAGCAGCTCACTCTCAGCTTCAAAACTGTTCTTTAGAAACCTGAGGGTGAAGTCACAGAGGCTGCATCCATCTTTATTAATAGTCTATGATTTTACCTGGAGAGAAGTAGACTGATGATATTCTCTGAACCAGTTGTGCTGAGTTAAATATCTGAGCTGTACCTTTCTGTATCTGGATTAAACTAAGTGGTTTGAGAGGTGAACTGGTGATAGGTGAGAGGTTCCACAAACTGTGTATGACTAGACATAAAATGACTAAAATGGGACACAAAACAAGTACCAAGAGATACAAAATAAGTACAACTAAAGGCAAAATCAACTAAAAAGAGAAAAAAAATGCCTAAATACAGATAGATGCAAAATGAGTGTAACTCAACATAATTCAACAACAAAGACACAAAACAATCACAGACTCTTTCAGTCAGACTTTGGATTGGGGGGCCTTTTACATGTGTGATGTCAGATAGACATGTTAATAAAAAACACTGAAACAACCAAAGTGCTCCTGAATGCACCGTGGAGTCCCACTTCATGGGAGAGCCTGAGCTCTCAGGAACAACTATGGAGGGGGGTGGGGTGGGACAATGTTTTCTATTGTGGGTGTGAAGATGGGGGTGAGGGTGGGGGGCTGCATGGGATCAGTTTGCCCTGTTAATCCTGCTGTAACAGCTGCACCCCCCCACCCCCAACCATCTCCAATCCCCCACTATAGGAGCGTGTCTGTATTAATTTTGTGAATCAACAATGTCACAGTGTTGAAATACCTTTTACAAATCAACACAAGACCTTTAGATGAAGACAATGTGAGATTGAAGCACCACATGACAGATGTTGACAGATTTGTCTTTGTTATTCCCAACTAATTTTTCTTGTTTCCACTGTTCCAGGAATCAGTTTCAAGTCAGCATTCATTTGTCAAATCTACTGTAAAATCTATTCAAATCTATTGTGTTGTTATAAAGTAATGTGGTGCAGACTCAGATCAGTGAAATACATCAACAGACAAATGTTTTGTAGCTGGACAATAATTAATTAACCCTTGATGTTCACGGTGGCTGCCTGAAATCAAACTACATGGAGACATTTTACACCAGACATACAGTAACAAAGGGCCCAAAGAAAGGCAAAGCCATGTAGACACATACAGTTAATAGGCTTTCAAAATAAATTAGATATGAGGTATGATAGATATGAAAAGATTTAAAGATTTTAAAATTTTATTTAGTAAAATACACTGGCAAATTCAAAGCTTTTGAATTTTAAAGCAAATTTCTGGGAGTTTGCTCCAGATGTTGCTGCTTCTCGATGTACTATAAAAATGTAATTTCTGAATTATTTACGGTTTACATGAAGATTTCACACTGTGAGGTGGTAAAATCAAGTACACTGAGCACAGGAATGACTGAGATGACTCTCGACAATTAAATTGTGGATTCAAATTGTGTCAGATAAGAATATAAAATGAAAATAATTAGTAAAAATGAAACGGTAATAATCAGGCTGCAGGCTAAGAAGGAAAAGATTCACAATGGTCTCTGGCGTGTCTATAGTTTATGGCCAGAGTCCCTTCTGGTTTGGTTAAAGTCACAGGTTGTGTTTGAGGTTACCATGAACTTTCTCTGTATTAAACCAGACCAGGATCTGTCTCTACCCTGAACCAAGAGTCCAGTAAAGCTGGAGTTACCACAAAGAGATATTGTACCTCAACATTGGATATTTTTAGTGGAAAAGAAATACTGTAAACGCTCCACTGATATGATGGAGTCAGTCTGGGATCACAGACACAGTGGCACAGCCTGTTTACTGTGAAGTTAAATGATATACAAACTTTATATAATGACTTTGATTCAAGTCTTTGTCTTAAATCCAGGACTGGGGATTGGATCCATAACTGAATTTAGTATTTATTGCATTTTGACATCTTGTTCTTTTAATTGCTTTGTTTTTTTTTTTTTTGGTTTTTTATGCATGACCAGGTCAGGAGCTTACAGACTTTGACAGTAACGTGCTGATGAGTCCATTTTTCAGCCTCTTCCTTCCTGTTCGGGTCAGAAGCTCATAAAACACATCAGCGCCATCACCACTTCAATCAGTGCTCCTTTTGCCACTGCGCCTTTGAACAGGATGGCGGCCTCACTCTGATTTACATCCATGAGGAGATAGAGTGAAAAAACAGCTGATGACAAGTCCAGACCCCGGCCGTCAGGTGACGTCCTAGGACAGAGACAGAGAGAGAGAGAGAGAGAGAGAGAGAGAGAGAGAGAGAGAGAGAGAGAAAGAGAGCTGGACATTTGTCCCCTCTACAGGAAGTGACCTGATGGCTTTTTCATAGCAGGGGCAGATAGAGAGAGCAGGTTGAATTGATTTAACCTTTGACCCTAGAGAGGAGTGAAGACCTGATCTGTTCTCAAGACCAAAACAGAGTGAACCGTGGCGGGGGCTGTTCTCCCTTCTTAACCCCATCACAGAGACCCACAGGTTTGTCCACAAGCCTGAAAATAATGTTCCCCAAATAAAAAGATCTCTTCTGAATGGAAACTCTTTAGATTTTACAACCACTTAGTCAGAATGAGGAGAGGAGATACTGTACCAAAGTTACAGAGGCACAAACATGGTAGAAATGTCACTGAAAAAGGAATACGACCCACAAATCAGAAGAATTCTGCTAAACTGCTTTGCACAGACAGAATCTGGAGCTTTCAAACAGTGAATAATGTGTTGAGATTATGTGAAGACTGAGTCCAGAACAGACCACATCACCCATCAAGCAGAGCTACCAAGGGCAGCGCTTGACGGGGGTGGGACAGTGTGTTTTTAAAGGTTAATGTGTCAATATGAGTGGAGTCGTGATGAAATATGTATTCAAATACTCCACATAGTCAACTAAGCAAATCTTAACTGTAAAATACAAGTAAAAGCACAGACATACCAGCAAGTAAACACATAAAAACTAAAAGTACTTGTTGATAGAGAATGGCCTCTGATCTTTCTTTTCACTCTATATTCTATATTATTGGATTATTATTGTATGATGTGTTAACATGTGAGGAGCATGTATTGAACTCATTTTAAATCGATAGACTGTGAAAGTAATTAATTTCCACTGCTGATATTCTGCTGAAATGACTTTTTGTCATAAATGTGTAATAAAATTTCTGCTGCTTTATTCATAAGGAGATGGAAACATGCAACATAACAAACAGAAAGTAGACCATCACTATTCACCCTTGGTGATGTCACCCATTGGTTTGTGAACTGACATTTTGAAGCCTCCAGTTTGTAATTTGTCTGTGAGGGGTGGATCTGACCTGCTCTGTACTCTATACTGATTGTAATGCAGGTCACCGTGTGCGCTACAGTGTGTCAATCACACTCTTTATGGTCTATTTTCCACTAAATGGGAACATAATTTACGACATTACATAAACTTATTAGGAAGAAGTAGAGGAAGGGCCATTTTCCCATAGATTTCAATACAATATGACTTCTTTTAACAACCAATGGAGTCGCCCCCTGAGTTGAATGCAGGTTTAAGGCTCTTTAGCACTGGCTTTACTTTTACAACGTCCACTTTTCTTGACAGTCTATGTTTGTAACTATTGAACGTGAGGGTTGTTCATGTACCAGAAGGTGGCGGTAAAGCTGTTTAAGGGTTTTAACTGTTTTTTTTTTTTTTGGGAAGAAAAGAATGAATGAAATGAGAACATTGATTGTCTGCTAACTTCTGTATATATATTTTCATTTGCCTCTGAGGAGTTGTTTTCACAGATAATTTTTTGTCAGGTTTTTTCTAAATGTTTGCTTTTATAATACTGGTTTTTCGCCAGTAGAGGGTGACGTGCACCTCCATCAGAGATCAGACTAAAAGCCTTCATGTTTCATTCTGGATAATTTTTAATTTCTTTTAGGTTCCTACAGTATAATTTGTGTGTGTGTGTGTGTGTGTGTGTGTGTGTCGTCTTTTTACTTTTTACTGTTATCATTTTATTTCTTATAATTATTTTCTTACATTTGTATTGTTTTACGATGTTTTCATTTAGGTAATTTCTCCTCTCTATCACCCTTAATGTTTTTTCTGTGTCTGTGTGTGTGCATGTGTAGTATCTGCTCCCTGTATTTACACTGAAGTATATGGTTTGTCTTCCCTCTGTAAATCCACCTCATTTATTTCCTGCTCTGATTCACATATCAAAGCACTTTGTAAACTCTGTTTTTAAAGAGATATATAAATAAAGTTCTTCTTATCATTATTAAAACTTTAACCTGTCTATGATGTGATTGATACACCAAGGCTTACTACTGCACTGAACTTTACTGATGTCCCTCACTTAAGTCATTCTGGATAAATGTGAGTAAATATAATGTACTATTCCTTCTTTTTGCTACGTATATCAGTTACAGCATTCCAGTTATCATTAACTTTATTGTTGTTGCTGTTATTGCTGATACTCTCATCATTACTACTTCATGTGAGCCTTTATTTCCCCTGTTCTCTCTCTCTCAACCCATCCGTTCAAGGCAGATGGACGTCCATCCTGAGTCGAGGTTTCTTCCTCATTAAAGTACATTTTTCCTTGCCAATGTGGCCAAGTGCTGCTCTTGGTGAAAATTGTTGGCCCCCGTAAATAATATTATAAGAGAAGGATTGGAGCTGCTCTAGTTGGAAAGTGTCTTGAGATAATGTCTGTGAATTGGTGCAATACAAATAAAATTTACTTGATTTCTCTTAGCAATAAGGATAAAAAAAATATTTCACCTCCCTTTCAGGGCTTCCATAGTTCACCTTAACTGCACAACTTTTTCCTACATGTTTCATTAGTAAAACAATGATACAAGTTGTTTGTCTGGTAATTATGCAGAAGTCATTCAGTGGTGATGACTTACTTACAGCTCAGAACAGCTCATTCAAAAACATTAATAAAAATACAGGAGAAGAAGAAATGTGTGAACCACAGCAGAAATACACTTCTGTGAGTTTCTCAACACTTCTCTCCAGTGATTCATAACTCCTGATCTGTTTCACAACTGTGGGGAAAACCGAGACAATGTTCAGGAACAGTGACTGAAAATTTGGTTTTGTTTTAAAAAAAAAAAATCTCCTTTTTTATCCGAGCAACGAGGAGTCGTAACCAGAGCCAGAGGTCAGATCAGAGTGGGCACCAGCTGCTGTTGCATGTTGACCTGCAGCCAAGGTCACGCCAAGGTCATGCTCTGATACTGCACCACCCGCTCTATGTTTAGTACCTACAGTGCAGTCACAGTACAGCTACACCGTTACATCAATAGGGCAGTTAAAATGACTTTAATTTAGATGACCCGCAGCATCTAAGGCAAGTTACAGTAACACTTAGTGTGTACAAACAGGAACATGACTCTCATTTACAGATAGTTGACAATGTGGCAGAGCACCACATGAGATGTATTTTTGTTCTCATGTTACTTCAACCTCATCTTCATAGCAGTGTTTCAGGATTTCAGCAGGTTAATTTAAGACATTTTAACCTGTAAATATCATATGGAATAGAAGCCATAATGTGGAAATAAGTATCAAATGTCATACTTATTTCAGACAATTTATTTGCGACACTTTGGTACTAGACCAAAATGCCATTTTTTGATGATTCCTTTTGTTGAGCCCTCTTCGTGGTTAAGAAACCAGTTTCTTTGGATTTTAATACACCCTCCTCTTCCAAGACTAATCTAAGGTTCTATCTTAGATAACCTGATCTTATATGCAAAGCTGACATGGTATATGTACTGATCTTACAATTTTACATTTTTGAGCTAATACTTAAGAAGTATATATTTCACCATGATGAGCATTCTGAACTGTGGATTGTGAACTGCTATTCAATGAAGTAATAAGGGTTTATTGTTGCCTTCCACTTAACATGTGCTATGTTGACTGGCTGTCAACTGACAGCCAGTCCTATTTAGGATGGCTCCTCATTGCCTGATGAAGGTGTAGTACCAAAAAATTAAATGAAATAAATGATTCATTTTGTAAATTAGAGGATCATTTGATTGTCACTGTCCATTAGTGTGAAATTACAACAACAAAACAAACCAGTACAGATGTTTTTTTCACACTTACCAAAAGTGAAAATTTCAAATTCCTAATAATCTAATTCATTAATTTAAAGCAACATGGATCAAAATATGAGACAGAAGCAGGATGGCTGGATTAAGACATGCAAAATGATTGAATTAATTGTGAGTATCTGACTCCAACCATATACAAAAACATTTTAGAACTCACATCAGCAAGAAAAAAGAGACCCACATTTAGGCTGATAATACATTTAAAACAGAAAATACATTCACTGCTTTTTAGATGCCAGATGTGCATATTTATTTGTTCATTACAGTATATCCCAGCCTGCCCTGCTTCCTGTTCACTCTATCCCCTCTGTGCATCAGTGTATCCTGCCCCTGTCACCTCCTGTTCATGCTCTGCCAGCCCACCTGTCCCTCAGTCCTCTCAGTCTACACGCACACACACACTCACACACACACACACACACACACACACACACACACACACACACACACACACACACACACACACACACACAGAGTAATATCACAGCTTTATTTCGACAGAGGTTTACTTTATTCTTTTAAAATGCATCTTATTGTATATTGTGTATAAATGTTTCGTATGTAAACATGAATCTGTTCAGTAATGTGTAACTACAGATAAATCTAGTGGAGTAAAAAGTATAATATTTAACACTAAGCTGTTGTGAGGAATGAAATCGAATTATTCAACTACTTAAAATGTTCTGCACTGATTGATCAGAGTCAGCTCAGCAGGACAAGACATATAGTTGTTGTTCCTTCTAATGCAGCAAAGATCCGACGCTGAAACAGTGGGACAGATGAGCTCCAACAGCATTGGTGGTTAATTCCGATGACTCGCACTCTGCCAGGCTGGTCAAAGCTAATGGGAGTGTGGTGTAGAGGGTTAACAAATGTGAAACGTGACACTGCCAACATTTGGATCTCTGTCTTGTCCGTGAAATGAGCTGCAGTGAACTCAGATCCATCTGTGCAGTTAAGAGCAGAGCAAATTAATAACTATGGGCTGCAGAAATCATCTGCCATCCGCTAAAGGAAGTAAAACCTGGAAACCTCCCCAAAGCACACACACACAACCGAGCGGAGGTAGACAAATGAATAAGTCTGTAATCTATTTAATGCCAACGTACCTGACATACTTAAAACAACTGCCCTGCGCTGAGACAGGTTTAGCCTGGTGTAACGATCCCCCCTGTTCACGCAAAGTCCACAGACCTTCCCTGCATCACTTAAGTGAAGGTTTTTACGGGCTTCAGTAATCTGAGTTTGCCAAATCTCCCAAAGTTACAAGCTTTCTAGTATAAAATTCCCTCTTTGTTTTTTCCTGAAACACAAAGATGTCATTTTAGATGATAATACCCACCTGGTTTATGCTCAGACAGGGTTTTGTACACAATGACTTGTATTTAAAGTTAATTTTGATAGGAGCTCTAAAGGCTTCTCTGTACAGGCATCTGATTATTATTTTAAGACTCAAAAAGATTGTGAACATTTCCTTCAAGCCTTCAGTAATGAATGTCTCTGTGTCCTGACCTGCCTCCTTCTGGATCCTGATCCAGTGAAATCCTAAATCTGAAATCTGACTTTAAGTTGCAGCTTTTATTGTCAATTTCATAAGAAGTCAGATGTTTAGATTCTGCTCTGTGGCTGGATAACTAAATAGTCAATTTCTTGTCTTTGTGGTTCAGAAAAGCAGATTCTCCTCCTTATAAACCAGGAACTCCGGCCCGAGGTTCTCACACTGTCTATACAATGTCAAGTGACTGATAATTTAACTACACTGTTATGTGACAACAACATTTCAGAAGAGGCACTGCAGGGATGGAAAGGGGGGCATGGTTAACCAATCTGTGTGTGTCTGTGTGTGTGTATGTCCCAGCAGGCTATGTACACCCTATTAGAGCAGTTAGTCATGCCCATCACAGAGTGTCCAGAGGTCAACCACCTCTCGCACAACAGGAAGTAGTATCACACAGTCAGACCGTGGCGGCATCACTTAGAGACAGGCCGTACACCTGTCCAGCTCCACCTCTGCTCCTCCGTCACGTCAGGGCAGCTGTCTGTCTGTCTAAACACGAGTGTGTAATGTTTTAGCTATTTTTTTCTGAATCTCATTGTTGCATTTTCTCTTTATCTCATCACTGGTGTACAAAACTTGAAGCTGTTTTTAAATCTGTTTCTTAACAGTTTAAAGTGTATTTTATCACTTCTCTTGTTCGTCCTCAATTTCATCTTGTCCTGTAAAGCACTTTGTGATTGTAATTTGAAAAGTGCTATATATAAATAAATCTTAATTTTATAATTACTCTACACCAGATGTTTGAGCCAGTTTGATCATACTGTCAGCATTTTGGAGTTGGCGTTGGAGCTGCAATAGACTGGCATCCTGTCCAGGTGTACTGCACCCTCCATCCCGACCCTGCATGGATAAGATGTATAGATATTGGATGGAAAAAAATCTGTGAATTTTGCAGCTTTTCAGACTTTTCTGACAAGAAAAGCTCAGAAATGGTGTCTTTTAATAATGATAAAGAGGAAAAACGGGTTGCAAGTTACGTCACACCTGCACTGCCGAGAAGATTGTCACACAGGTGAGTTTCTAACACTAACAATACAGTTTGGTTATATGTAACATTAATATAACCTGTGTGTATAACCAATACCTGTATAAAAGACTAGTTTAGGGCCAGCACTAATGCGTTCTTGAAGATTGGAGACAATCTGGCCAGTCACTGCGTAAAATGTCATTGTTATTATTATTAAATGGCGTGTCGTTACCACTCAGGACCCACTGAAGGCACGTGGTCATGTAATACATACATGATGTGTTTTAAAAGCCTGTATGTGTCTTGAAGTTGGACCAGATCAGTTTTATAAAATGATCCAGTGGCAGTGTGAAAAAAAAAACACTTTAGACTGCCTGTGAAGAGGCTGAGGGACATAAATCTGTTTTTAAATGAAGAAGATGACTTTTACAAAGAAATAATGAAATCTTCGAATATATTAAACAGAAAAGTACAATTTTCTGGCAGCCCTTTGGGCTTAAGGCTTTCAGAAGCAAAGTGGTTTCAACAAAGTGTCCTCTGAACACATTACAAGGCAAAAGTCATGGACAGGAGTCATTAAACAGAGGAGGAGGGTTTGAGGGGTATTTAATGTGTTTGTGTTTGGAGAGTCCCTCCGAGCCACCATCCATCTGGAATCCACATCCAGGTCCAGCAGCCTGTCGCCCTGCTCTGCGTGTCCCAACGTGTCCACTGACAGCCGATCACATCAGATTGAGGTTTCATGGTTTTCTCGTTTGCGCTTTGATGATGACGTCGACGACAGGTGACGGGAATGAAGATTTACTGTTTGTTTGTTTTCACTTGAAAGACAAACAACAGCAGCAACTGACAGAGACAGACCCAACAAAACACACAAGCCAAACAGAGCGGTTGGTTCATGGGTTTAGATTATCCGTAAAAAATCTATCAAATCAGTGAGATATCAAGGAGAAAAAGATAACACAGATACATTTTTTGTACATGGACAGGGCCTTTTGGGTCAAACATTTGAGCTGGACTCTAATCCCTCATACCGCCCTTCCTTCTGCAAACAAATGGTCTCATTTCATCCCATTTTACTCTCGATAGAGGCTCTGTCTGTCAGGCTCTCAAACCTCTAGTGGCAGTATTTAGTAAGAAGCCACAGATAATATATTGTGGTTTACCCAGGACTCAGTTAGATCTGCCCCAGATGGAATAGTTTCCATATATAAATTCAATATATCAAATGTATGTACAAAAAAAACCAAGTACAAATTATATAATTAAACCTATTAGAAATTTGAGCAGATAATGACATAGATGTCTACCCAGACAAACAGATATTTGTTTTTGTATTATACTGCATATATGTAAATATATATCCATCCCAAAGCCTGTCAATACATGTTGATATTATATACAGTAGGGAGACGACTGCCCTGGTCATTAGAAATCAAAAAGAGAACCATATATAAGCATAGAGAATTTTATGTATATTGTTTTAATAAACTTTAATAATTATAATTTGGCTTTACAGGGCACATATATGGCACTATCACTCTTTATATAGGGATATGCTGTATATCCCACTGAAACATATCTTGTACTGACCAGTAAATTTGGCAGGGGTCTCCCTGAGCCAGCACTGAAGCATTACTCCTGCCTGACTTACGTACTTACTTACTCCAGCCCATCAGACACTGTCACCTGAATGAGCCACACTTGTTAGGCACCACACCTATCAGTGCTGTCTAGCAAATTACCCTCTGAATTACAATCTACCATAGACACCCTCTAAAATGTAAAATTTAAAAATATTAAAATACAATTAAAACTTTATGGATTTATCAGGGAAGTGACATAATAATCAGTGGTGAAAACAAGTGTTAGTTTCAACTTTAATAATAATTAAGATAACATTATATTCTGAGACACCCATCACCACATTTTATTAACAACACATAAACTTTAACAACCTAATGAAAATATCTTTTCCTGGCACATGATGCTATAAACTGACCTGGCAGCAGTGCATGGTGGGATACCAAGGATCCTTATGAAACATGACACGTGTGCTGTAGCACAGAACAGACGGAAATGGGATTAAGAGCTTCAGCCAAACTGAAAAAGCAGAGGAAATCTGGATTGAGGACAGATGATATGTGGACACACCCAGCTGGGAAAAGACCATGATGGTTCAGCAGAACTACAGAGCTAATCCTCCAGTTTAAAATGGGATGTGAGAAAGTTGTAAATGACTGACAGGAATGGGATGAATCTGCAGAATGGATCTCTGTTTAATTTAATGATATACTCAGTCAGTTTTCATTTTTTTTAGCTACTACTACTGTAACTTCTCTTCTTTTACTAGCAACTGGTATTAAAATCATTTGAATCACACAGGTAATGACCCCTTTCACTAAACTAAATCCTTACACTTACATTGCTCTCCTGAACAACTGCTTTAAAAAATATTCTGATGAACCATAAAAAAAAGATTGTTTTTTAAAAATCTTTTCCCCATTTCCAAATCAACTAACTGGCCACATGGAAGCAGTTTAAATATCATTTTTATTGTGCTGCTTGATAAGATTTGTATCCTGTTAATATGCTTAATGTACCTTAACGTAGGCTTATTTTACATTAGCTTTATGTCAACTGATGTCAGCCAAGCTAATCTTCCTTCTGGTTCCTTCAGCTTCATGTTCCTGATGGTGAGCACTGATAGATAAGCTCAGGCAAATTTTCCATTAGTGCTGGGTCTTTACCAATACCAGGTACATAAAGGTCAAACTCCTGTACTTCAAATTTCAGAGTTGTGACGACTAACATCATTACTGTGAATCTGTTATATGAACAGTCCATCTTATCTGCAACTAATAAAATGACTATAAATGACAATATAGATGACAATAATACAACAAATTGCCTAGATTCATCATAACCTCAGTGTGTTTAGATGTTCAGATTCTTCATGTTCAAAAAAACATTGTTGAGACAAATTGTCACAATAAACAACAGACTTCATCTGATCTTTAAAATAAGTGTAAAGCTGAGTTGTTGGAGTAAAGGGGGAGGAGGAGGGTGAGGAACAGTTCTCAAAAATAACGGTCATACATGTGTGAATCAGACTCTGAGAAATTTGGGAGGAGAGTTTTGGTTGTCATTTCACTACAAGATATATAATTAAAAAATAATTCTCTTAAGTGACTCACAGTGTCTATGCAACATGTTATGATTATTATGATATGCAGTGAAGAGCTAAAACCTGACTCCCATGTTAAAATGTCCAACTTTACAGCAGAAACAAACATGTTTACAGTCTGGTACAAAAAAAATAGTTTTGGTTTCTATAGCTAGTTTCCTCCATTCTGACAACTGTATATGGACTGAATTTTTACATAATCCATCTCTTTAAATTTTATTGAGGATTTATAAAGGATTAAAGTCTGGTTTTGGTTCAGTGTTTCTACCTCTAAAGTTTTTCCTTTCTGCTGTACTTAAGTGCCTAAGTGTTTAAGTACCTGCTCTTGTTGGGACTTGTTGGGTCTTGATAAATAATATTATAAGGAAAAACTATATGGAACTGCTCTATCTGGGTGCCTTGAGATAACCTGTGTTGTGA
Source organism: Rachycentron canadum (assembly GCA_038496675.1). Classification (NCBI taxonomy): domain Eukaryota; kingdom Metazoa; phylum Chordata; class Actinopteri; order Carangiformes; family Rachycentridae; genus Rachycentron; species Rachycentron canadum. The sequence goes on along the minus strand of CM076648.1, from coordinate 22,532,837 downwards.
ATTGGTGCCACACAAATCACCTAAAGTTATATACAATTTAACTTTGAATGAAAGGGTGGGCATGATTGGCACAAACTGATATATGCAAAGTATCAGCTCCTCACATGCCCCTCCTCTTTACCCATTCGGCGGAGTCAGGCACTGCCAAGATGGCGACTGTGGACTGTGGATGGAGACTTTATTGAGCTTTAAGACCTTGACATGTCAAGTCAGTCAAGTAAACCTTTTTTTTACATAGTCCAGTTCACAACAGAAGTTATCTCAAGGCACCTATTTACAGAGACTCAACAATTCGCAACAAACGCAGCACTTGCCAACAGTGATGAGGAAAACCACATAGAAACCTCGAGCAGAACCAAACGGTTGGGTGTCCATCTGCCTTGACGCGGCTGGGGTAAAGAGAGAGAGAGATATCGAGATCGTATGCATCACATACATCCATCTTTATTTGCAGTCTACGGTCCAGACATACTACAGCAATAAACAATGGGATATGACAGAAAAGTTGAGGATAGATTTTTGATATTTTTCTCTTGAAGGGGTTTCATTATACACACATCCTTGCTTGCCAATTAAGGGTCCCAACCTAACCCTAACCCTGTGTCCAAACCTATCACAAAATTCATTACACTCATATGATAATGAAAATAATATTGCAGCCAAAAAAAAAAGGGCCAGAGGATGACACTTTTGAATGCAAGTATTGGGATTCAGCCAACTGTACAACTGTTAAACCCAAGGGCCTTAAAACCTCAGGAAAAAAGACGTGTTGTTGATAAGGGTGGGAACAGCTGGTATTGCTGAGCAAAAATCCTCCGTAACAGCTACGAAGGAACACACGTCCCTCTCAATTGGGACACAGCTCAGGTGAGAGGTTACAAAGAGCCAACCACTTTCCAAAATAATAAGACATCATTCAAAATCTTACTGTCCCAATGTGTAAGAAAGCTAACAATTAAAAATCCAGCTAGTCTTCTTTGAATAAACCCATAATGGACGGGGATAAAACCAAGTTACGGTGTTCTGTTGAAAGTACCCCTGCTGCTGAACCTGTATTTCTTTTTAATTAATTTTATTATTATTGTTAAAATCAATGCATTCTGGTGTAGCACTGAATAGCTCCTTGAACACCAATGATGGTCAGTGTTGAGGCTAAAGTGTGAGGGATATTCAGGATATTTATCTATTTAACTTGTAGCACCATTTAAAATCATGGCCTGATTTTAAATGGTGCCACTGCACATAGTGACATCTTCATTGCAGCAGATAATTTTGCCGCCATTGGGTTCATGTTCTTTTGGTTCTGTTGAATGTTCCCTCAAGAACGGAGGTGGGGTGTGAGAGTTGGGGGAAATTCCAAAATAATACCAGCCTCCAGCAGAAGGGCACTGGTCTTAGATTTCACGAGCTGCTAAATTTAACACAGTGCTTTCCCATTAAGCTGTGAGGAGCCTGCGATCTGAGCTGTTCTGTCCCACAACTCCACTCTCTACCTCTGGAACTGTGAAAAATCGCACATTTACAAGACAACAAACAAATACAAAAGCTGTCAGATAAATAAGAAGTTCAATCTTAAATGAGCATCAGAATTTTTTAACATATCCACTGGCTTTTAAACAACAGACACTTCTAATATCAATTCAAATGAAAAGCAATGTTTTTTTATCTTTTGTTTAAAATCAGTGCTGCAAAATTATTTCAATTGTCATTAAACAACAATAAAATTTCCATCAGGTAAAGGTAATTAAATTTTTGATAAAAATTATTTATGGTCATGTTAGTTTAGTTTAAGTTTAAATCAAAGCTTGTTCAAATTGTCACCAAACTAAATGTTAATAAATCACCTTGGATGTCATTCATATTTTAGTTAAAAGATCAGGCCCAGGCTCAGTAAAAACACATTATCTACAGTATCTTCCAAAATTAAAACTGACTTCATTGGTTCATTTGAAAGAAACTGAGGTGACAGAAAAAAAAAAAAAAAAAAAACAGATGTCTACTTCAAACAAACCTTAAAACCAATGACAATGAGTCTGTCTGTGAGCTGAAATCATTTCACCTGTTTGGACAAATTGTCTTAAACTGTTGTCCAGTGATGACCCCAAAACCCTAAACCAGGTCCACTTCAGATCGGGGACCTGGCAACTTCGTGACACTCTGACCTCCTCAGCAGGACGTCAGACTGAAGCGCTTAGTAATCAGAAGGATTTTACCTTTACACTTGTATGAATATTTAACAGAGCTGTTCAACAGTCTCTGATGATTTTAACTGAATTAGAGTAAATGTTTACAATTATGAGTCAGCAATTAAAGACACCAAAATACCAGAATTTCAGATACTGTCATTAAACTGTTAAACTATTATTATCACTAAACACCAATGAAATAAATACACAAATACATTTACATTTACTCATTTGACAGACACTTTTATCCAAAGTGAGGAACCCCATATAAATAAAAGGACTGAATAAATATTTTAAACACAACAATATAATCAACAATCAATAATTTTTTCACTGTTTCTATCCTGTTGTTATTAATGATTATAATAATGACTGTGTTAATACGAAACATTGAACACATCACAAATGGCAGCTGAGAGCAGACTGTACAGAGGTTCCATCACATTTTTAAGATTGATTTTTAACTTTGTCTTTAAGTTGTCTGGGCCCATGTGTGCATCTGTATTTGTTAGTATGTAATATGTGATAAGCAGGTGAAAACGTAACAAAACTTCAACAACTGGTGAAAAAAACAGAAAGAAAATTGTGTTAAAAATTATTTTTGTGTAGTCTTGTTCAGTTTCTACAAACAAAAATGTTTCATTTATAAATGTTGTCACGTCTGTTGTTTTAGCTTTTTTACATTTGATTTGTTTAATTCTTAATTCTCTAATTATTAATTCTACAACACTGACATGTAGATATTTTAGAATAAAATTTTAACTGTTTATTTTGAAATTTGAAAAATAAATTCATTTTATATTTCAAAAATAAGGTCTGACTTTTGACAGAAGATGAAGTGACTGCCTAAAACCTCACATCCAGTAAAATAATGAATGAGGCTCATTATTTTGTGTTAGAATTAATTATTTATCAATAAACATTCATTCAACTGAACTGCAGACTAAAGATTTGTTAAGATGGACTTGATTGCTTCTTTATTGCTTCCTTTTTGTTGCTTAGTTTCACCTCAGCGACCCCATCACACCCTACACACACCTACACACACACACACACACACACACACACACACACACACACACACACACACACTTTCCACACCTCTCAGCCCATTGGTCACTTACACTACAGCCCCGCCTCCTCACTGACTCCTTTATAAAGACAAACCAAAGCCCAGGGAGCTGAAGTTACACAGACTGGCCCTTTAAAAACTCTACCACTTCTCCGTAGTCTGTATCCAGGTTATTTAAATCAGTCAGCTGACTTTGACAGGAGATTGCAGAGACAGCTTCCTGTCTTAAACCTTTTCTTTTTATAATTTTATTCTCTTCTCAGTTGAACAAATCTGAGACATTTTGGGGAGACTTCCTTTTGCTTTCTTCAGTCATCAGAGAGATTTTTGGAGAGACTCTCCCCTCTTGTCTTGCTCTGCAGAGCCCGATGGATCTGTCCGACCTGCCCTTCCCTCTCTCCTCAGCCGATGACCTCTACGATGACCCCTGCTTCAGCACCAGTGACATGAACTTTTTTGATGACCTGGACACTCGGCTGTATGGTGGCCTTCTGAAGCCTGAAGAGCACCTTCATCACCATCAACACCATCACGTCCCCAAGGATGAGCATGTGAGAGCCCCCGGGGGCCTCCACCAGGCAGGACACTGCTTACTGTGGGCCTGCAAGGCCTGCAAGAGAAAGACAACGCATGCAGACCGGCGAAAAGCAGCAACCATGAGGGAACGGCGTAGGCTCAGTAAAGTCAACGATGCTTTTGAGACCTTGAAACGCTGCACGACCTCCAATCCAAACCAGCGGCTGCCCAAAGTGGAGATCCTGCGCAACGCAATCAGCTACATTGAGTCCCTGCAGGCGCTGCTGAAGGCCGGCCGGGATGATGCCTTCTCCCCGCCACTGGAGCACTACAGCGGGGACTCGGACGCCTCCAGCCCCCGCTCCAACTGCTCTGATGGCACGGTGAGTCAAAGAACAGCTGAGGACTTCATGTGCTGCCTCATGAAATGTAAAGAATGTGTCCAGGGTGTTTATTTCTGACGGCAGTGATTAATTGATGAATTGAAAATAGATATTTAAATTTTTTAAATGCGTGAAACAACACCTAAAATAGATTTTCTATACATTTGAAACCGTTTGAAATTGAATGATGAGATTTCCAAGCATGTAGCAGATATTCAGATATTTATCAGTTTATAGTGGCAGCTGATCCATACTGTGCATAATTTTTTCTGATCTATTTAGTTTAAAAAATCTCAGATTGTATTAAAGTCTGCTCATAAGATGGTAAAGTCACAGCGCTAAGGACAATTATTTACTCATTAAAATTAAAGGCTAATTAAGTGCCCCTGCTTATTGATCATTGATGGTGACTGATTGACTGATCTGTGTTTCCAGATGGATTTCATCTCCCCATGTTCGGCCAGAAGTGAACACAGTGACTGTAGCCAGACGGCAGAAGGTCAGTTTCATAATAAACTCCTCTCTCTGGTCTGATTTGATCTGTTGAGGAGCAGTTTCTGTTTTTTTCTGTATGGCCATATTCTTCTTAAGTATTACTAGTTACTTCATGAACAAAACAGATTTCTATTTTAATATTTCTGTCGTTTGTCGTAACTTGCTTCTCCTTTATAAAATCCAGTTTGTGTTTCACTCTATAAATGTTTTTTTTTCCTTATAATGTAACTGATAATTGAATTCCCTTAATCCTCCTTTAAATCACTGGTCCCCTCTTTACTTAATAGTCTAGTCTGTCATTTGACTATAATTTGATCATTTATAATTTGACCAGTATTTCATTTAGTAAGACCAGACTTAACATGAGTGTCACTATGACCTGGTTGTTATTAAATATGACCAACTCTTCCTGTTCCCATATGCAAATGTTATATATGTACATATACTGAATTTAAATATATAACATACATATACATAAAATAAAAGAACATATGTAAAAATATATATATAATTAAGAATTTTATATATCTTGACATATGTGTCTTACCCATACAAATAGGTATGTTTATTTATGTGCTTATATTATACACATATGTTAAATATATATCCATCCCAATATATGTCGAATTTATATAGAGCGGGGTCTAAATGTCTAAGACCACTTTGAAAAAATAGAAAGGAGACATGTTTAATTGTTTAATGTTCATGAAAAATTAATATGATATAGGAAATTTATGTGTTATTTAAATTGACTTGCATATATTGATAATAAATGCAAGTCATATATATATATATGACACACACATATACATATATATATAACATATCATTATATATAACATATTTGGTCTCAACTTGTTAATATACAACTTGTATATTATGTAAACATTCATCATATATAAAGAGTATAATATATGTACATATCCAAATTTTAAAATGGGTATTTCATATATGTTATGAACTTCTTCATCTTCATATATCCAGAAACTGTATTCATGTGGTAATAATATAAGTATTATATGTATTTGGCAACATGTGGGTTATGACATATTTCTCATAAAAAAAAAGTGTAAAAATGAATCTTTCCTTTCTTTTCTGACAGATTCCAGCAGCTCTAAACCGTCCGTCATTTCCAGTTTGGACTGTTTGTCCAGCATTGTAGAGCGGATCAGCACAGTGGCCCCCGGAGGAGACAGCGTGGTCCCCCGGGGCCCTGGATCACCTCATCACAGCCCTGCTGCCTCCAGTCCCTCGGCTGAACCCAACAGTTTATACGAACCGCTCTGAGCCCAACAGAGCTGAGGTCTGAAGCTCCACAAAGAGACAAACTGATTCCCTCCATTTTTAAGGAGGAAGATACAGGAGGCCTCATGAAAAAACACTCAAATGTTCCATCTACATTTGGAGCAGTGTTTTTTACAGTATCCCTCTGAATTGGTGTTTGGGGGACACTTTCCTCCTGACGTCCAGTTTCAGCCTGCAGGTGGCTGTGTGTTGGATTAATCTCATGTGTGTCAAGAAAGAGGAGAAGAAGATTTTTCCTGATTTCAGGTGCAGACACAATGACCAAGGACCATTTTGTATAACTGTAAATAAGAGTTGCTTGTTCATAGTACACAGATACAAACACATACAAGAGATGCTGGGATTGTTGTGTCATATGTTTCTATATATAATTTATGAGTGAATGATATTTTAATAAAGAAATATTTATATGCCTCTCCTGTATAATGTCTCCATTGCTTTTAATACACACAGATCTTAAATATATATAGGAACCGAGCTACTCTTCTTCTTCTTCTGTCCCTATAAACATATTTTGGACAGTATGCGGCAGTGAAAACAGATTGACGTATCATCACCTTTTAAGTTGATGTGGTCAACAGTTGCTTATTCATTCATCCAGTATTTACATAGCAACATTAACTTGATCTACTACTGCTGCTGTAAAAAAGAGCAGCTCCTTGAAGGACCCCCAGGTCACTCCAGGAACCTAGTGTCTGCTCCAGGAACTCAAATGTTCATTGTTCATCTTGTTAAGCCTTGTTTTAAAACCGATTGTGGGTTGAGCAAGTCAGGAGAGGGTATTAAAGTTTGTGAACTTCAGACAGGTGACAGGTAACAGGTGGAGCCACATAAGGTCAATCAGCATGACCATGACAACTGCATGTAAGTGAAGTGGGGCATTATCAGGTCTGATCTGATCCACTGAGGCCTGATGGAAATACCTGCGACCCTTTAGCTGCCGAAGGCTCCATCACATTCACTGGCTTTGTATTTACCATGTGTTTTTTAATTATTTTTTTTTTTTTATCAGAGACTAAACTGAAAACCAACTAGTGAGGGAAACTGCAGTCTGACAATAATCAGCACTATGAGCAACAAGTGTCGATTATATACAATCATTTCATCCATTGTTAATATAACAATAATGATTATAGCAAGTTTGAAGTCTCTGAACCAGATTTGAAGGTTTAATGCTGATTCTAATATTTCTGAGTTTGAGGAAATGAAACAAACAAACAAACAAACAAAAAAAATGTGAATATTTCTTGAATATTTCTGTTGTATGTAACTTTGCTCCAAAAAAAGTAATTTTTTTTATTAGGTTTAATTATTTCAATCATCATCCAAATAAATTGTTGGGGTAAATTAGATTATACAACATAATATGACACAATAATTATTTTAGAGAGCTGATGGCGACTTTAAATCTGAATATCAGAGTTAAATGAAATAACAAATACATTTTTTGGCAAAGATCCTCCACAATAAACAGCCAGGAGGAAGCAAACTCCACCTGCTGACAGGCACAATGGGATTCAGCTGAAAGCTACTAACTGGACTGGAGTGAAGATATGTTTGTGTCTGCCTGTGATGAATTGTTGTCAGGAGTAAATGAAAACATATTTCAGAAACAGATTGTTAATGTTAATGGATAATTAACAAATAATATTATGAAGTTAAATGATTGTAACAATGATCTTCAATTGGAATTTTTAGTCCCTCCCTTCAGATTCTAATAATATATATATTTTTTAAATTAAATTATATTAAAATTAAAACTAGTAAATTTCTGGTATTTTTTGTGTAGGGGTTTTACTGCATGAACCTTCAGTTTATTCACAGGAAGAAGAAGGATTCAATAATAATTCTGCCATTTTATTGTCTGAACTGTTGCATCTCTGTTTTTTTACACACACAATTTGACGATATTTTTAAAATCTCTTTATTGGCGCTAAATGAAGCCAGAAAACCATTTCACTCAAGCACAAAGGCGGTAAGACGTCCAATTGTTGTCGTTGATCTAGAGCTGCGCGTGTCACCGGGGTGTGAGCCCTTGCTGTTGCCGGGGGAACGTGCCTCCTGTCCGGCCTAACGGGCAACGAGGTGCCGCTCACTTCCTGCGGCGCGAAGCGGCTCCCTTCTTGCTGCTGCAAGGCGCAGAGCGCAAAAACAGAGTCAGATCTGCAGGATCAAACCTCAAACACCCCAACATATCTGAACATCAGCACAGCAGGGGATTAAATGCTGAAGGGTTGATCACAGTTAAGTCAGGAAAGAGCTGCAGCGCCTCCCAGTGTCCTCTCATATTACTACACCCAATAAAATACAAAACAATACTATATTGATAATGGTATTGATAGTATATCGTTTTTATATAGCAGCCATCATCAACCATTATGATGAAGGTTGATAAATACATTAATATTTATCAACAATGACATTACATTGTGTTAGATTGATTTATTACATGTTTGTGTCCTGCATTTAAAGGACCTACAGTGTCCCTCAACATCACACACTCGAAAAAAATGTGATTTTATTTTGTGAACTAAGAAACAACTGGTTTCTGATGTTGCCTGATAATGTTGTTGCTGATGCTCATGAGCAGACACTTACTGTTTCTGCAGCTCATCAATGCGGTTCCTGAGGGAGATGACCTGAAAGACAGAAAGTGTGTGACAGAAGCAGACAGGTACGTGTCAGCTACACATGTTCAGGACATTGGGATTCTTGGTTTAAAGCTGCAACACATGCTACATTTTCCACCTCAAAACAGTCATAAATATAACACTGTCTTTTTCAGACCCACATCTTCTGCCTCAAACTGGCTCTTTAGCTGTTGTCGATGCTGCAACTTTATACTCATGTTGACAGCTGGGTCACAATCATCTAAATCTAACATCTTTGTTACTGACCTCATATCTTTGTCTCTGGAGCTTCTGGCAGTGGTCGTATTTAATTGCCTCCAGTTTATGCAGCCAATCCCACAGTTCCTTCGCCTTTTCCCTGACAAACACAAACCAAACACCAATTAGTCAATGAACAATCTAATGAAGTGACTAATGGTACCACTTATAGATATATATAAAAAAAACAAAAACTGCTCATTGAACATTTAAATTGATTCCTTTGAGAAAATAATAAATGCTCTCTGTGGTGTAACCACTGACTAGACATAAAAGTGGACTTAGACTCTAAGTCTGTAAAGTGAAGCCAATGCTGAAGAGTCTTAAATCTTCATTCTTTCTAATGACCACCGGGGGCAGCTCCACTAGCTGTAAAAAGAAGTCAGATTATATTATTATATAAGTCCTGCCTGACAATCAGGATAGATTACAGAGCAGGTCAGATCCACCCCTCACTCCTCTTCAGCTCCACCCTCTCCTTGAAATATGGTTTCTTCTGGATCAAAAAACTCAAGATGGCCGACAAACTGGAGGCTTCAAAATGACAGCTCACAAACCAATGGGTGATGTCATGAAGGGTTGACGTTTCAGTGTAACTGCTTGTCTTGTTTTTTTTTTTTTTTTTTTACCTCAGATTGTCTTCGCTGAGGTTTTCGATGCTCAGGGGTTGGCATCTCTCTGCCAGAACCTTCTTCTTCTTTTCTCTTTCAGTCTGCTTCTTGCCTCTCCTCTGGTCAATCTAGAAAAGTTAAAACTATGTTTTCACTGTGCTTTGTATGAAGTTAAAGGAAAAAGTCTTCACACAATAACAACAAAGAACAAAGAAAGTAGAAAAGAAATCAAACTCACTCTCTGCAAGTGGCTGCTGAAGCCTGAGCCAATGTTGGTCAGCGCTATCTTCTTCTTGGCTTCATCATCAGCCTTCCTCTGGGCATCGGCCTCCTCCTTTCTCAGCCGCTCAGCCTTTAAAATAAGTAAACAAAATCTAATGTAAAACAAAATTAAATCATTTTATTGTTAGAAATTGCTCTCCTTGGATGCTTTGTCTGCTTAGATCTGAGGAAAGGGCGTCGTGATGGTGTAATCTCAACGAGTTGAAAGCGCAGGTGACCTTTTCATTACATATACAATTCAATATCCCAAGCATAGCAATGAAAATCACTATTATGTCTCTACATGGGTAGCATTGATAATAAAAGGGGACCCAGTATACAGCCTTGCAGACGTCTAAAGTCTAAGGTCAAGAGCACATTGATGTGTCCCATGTGTGGCGGCTGTGGAATGTCTTGTTCTTCATTTTGTCAAGTGGGGACACTTCAGTACACCACCCAGCTCCTGGCCCAGGCCTTGGTTATCTCTTGCCTTGACTACTGCAATGCTCTTCTGCCAGGCCTCCTTTGTGCTCAGTGAAAACCTTACAGATGGTCCAGGATGCAATAGCTCATCTGGTCTTAAATCAGCCAAAAAGAGCACGTCACTTCACTACCCACGGTCCCCCGAATCAAGTAAAAGTCTTGAATGGTGCCTTCAGAGTTACTTCTAGATCAGGGCACCAGGGCTGTATAATAGAGTATGCTCTTTCTCTACCACTTTGTTCCCTTGCATTGCTATCTCTGGAGACAAGACCATCTAAGTCCAGACTGTTCTGGTCTGTGATTCCCTGATGGTGGAACAAGCTCCTGAATCCACGTCCCTCTGTCTTCAAGAAGCTCTTGAAAACATATCTCCTCAGAGAGAACCTCCTCTCCTAAAACCTTAACACGTCTAACTGGCACTTTTGTTGCCAGTTTTGTTTCTTATCTGATCTCCTGCACTTATTTTGTGCCTGTACTAATAGTAACACCAAGGCCTTCTACTGCACTGAAGCTTTACTGATTTTCCTCAGTTGCAAGTCACTTTGGATAAAAGTGTCAGATGAGACTTTCACTATAGTGTTTATGTCAAGGCTGAATTTAAATGTGGCACACAATAAACTGTTTTAGCAGCTGTATGTTGAGGCAGTGGAATTTTAGTCACATTTTCCATCAAAAATAAATCAGTAATCAATTTATAACAAAGAGAAATTCAACATCCAAGTATGTTATAATTGAAAAAAGTGTGTTTGGAATTGGATCCAAACAAAAACACTGACGTTACCTCCCGCCTGGCCTGGCGCTCCTTGTCTTGCTCAGCACGAATCCTCTGCTGTTCGGCTCGTTCAGCTCGACGCTTCTCCTGAAAACACAAATCAGAGGACAGGATGCAATGCTTTCTGCCGTTTGCAGAAATGAAGCTGATGTTTTGTTTAAGTTGTTTCATTTGGGTAAAACCTCACAATTCGTTCTTTAAGAGCGATGAGTTCCTCCTCCTCTTTCTTCCTGCACTCAAAGTGAGCGTCGATCAGCGACTGCAGCTCAATCAGGTCTTTGTTTTGGCGTTTCTTCTGGATGTCCTGTAAGAAGAGATCAGACTAGCTGTGAGGTGGCTGGTTTGTACCATGTCAACATACGCTGACCGGAAAAACCCGACCTGTGAGGGTTAGTAAACAGTGACTCTCTGTCACTGTGATAATGTGACAAAGACCTTGTCACTGATTACAGATGGCACATGGTGAAGAGGACACTGAGGAGTTCACTCACTCAGTAGGTCACTCAGATACATAACTCCACTCTGTCACTGTGGTGAGTGCACACACAACTTAAAAACTACAAGCTCTACAATAAGTAATATGTACAAAAGAAACACACTACATCAAAGGTTAGTTTATTCTTTCTTAGTCATCTTAATTTGATGTTCCTCTCCTCCACAGTCCCAGGGCTGAAAATTGCTGCTGCTAATTTGTTAACCTGAGGTGAGATTGTGAGATTTATTTAAATAATTTAATTGAGAAATTGTGTTTACTTTAATAAGTTATATTGTGCATATGAGAACTAGAAGCAGAGTTGCCAAGTGGAGTAAATTGAATATAACTGATTTTGGCCTAGTTTGGTCTGTAAGCTTGGGGTAGCCTAAATGTTGGAACTACTCTCAGGTGGTCTGAGAGTAAATGAGTTATAATCTCCTATTTAATGTGGTGTTTCTCAAACTGTGTGACAGTGACTACAGAGCTACTAAATAGTGTAGAGCTGCATTTTGTTTTCAGTACTATAATTTAATTGTCTATTTTACAGAGTTGTTGTTCTTCAGTGTCAATCAACAATTTATGTTTAGTGTGAAGTTTTACTAGGATGTCGTCACCATGACTGAGACTTGTGGTCCATTCAATGACATCTGGACAGTGTTTGGATATGTGAGTGATAAATACAATGTCACGCACAGAGCACCACTTGATGTGTTGCACTTTGTGAGGCATAATCCCTGCATCACATAATTGGTGAGCCAAATGTTTAAGGTGCATTTCTCAATACTTTGAGACCCTGGTTTGATTCCCAGTTAGCTGGACTCTTAAATCCTAATTTAAAAAATATTGACCCTGCAAGCTCATCACAATACTACAGAAGTAGTAGCCCTAAGGATGTTTGGGAGTTAGATGGTCAGAAAGAGGGGCTTTTTTAGTGATAAGGCTCTGGCCAACAAGGCCGTTGAGGTGGACTGTGTCTGACTGTGGCTGTGAACCATGCAGGTAATTTCTGCAGCTTGCATATAACTTTTTGTGTTATTTTTACTTTTTGGCTCTGGATGTCCCAGTCATCTAAATAAAAGCACCTAATTTAACTTTTACTACTTACTCCCACTATCTTTTTATCAGTTGTTTTGTGACAGTCACATCGCGTTTCATCTTCTGTAAGAGCTGGGTTTGGAGGTAGACCAGTGGTTAGGGTAATTTTCCCAGTCAACAACATGTCAACTTACGTCAAAGTCCACTTTCTCGCCATCAGGGATCTTTGGAGCAGCAGAGGGTCTGTAGAAAGACATGATATGCAAATTGTACTGACGAGTAACTAACAGGAAAAAAAAAAAAACCATGAGGTTTCAGTCACAGCTTATGGACAACATACTCACTTGAACTTTGGCTTCTCCTCTGGTTATTCAGCATTGTATCAGCAACAGGAAGAGAAGAGAGATATCAAACAGTCAGAGGATTAAACATGGAGAGGATGACATGTAAAGAGCTGCCGGTTAATGGAGGGGTAAATCCCTGTGGACAAGCTGAGTTACATCTGAGGGCTGCAAGTGGTTTCACACCTCCAATAGGTCATTGTAATGTGAGTGTGAGTCTAAATCTTAGCAATACTTTCTATCACCAGTGGCTTAACTGCTGTGTGTTAGCCTCTATTTCAAGTATTGTAAATGCACAGTAATAATGGTTGAAAACTCCTGCAGGGATATGAACTGAGAATAACAATGACTTTATTTATTTCTGTGCATTTTCCTTGAATTAAAGCTTAATACACAGGCATGAGGCCACTGTAAAGCAACGTGTTACCTTACTTATGTTAATTTGTTGTACATTAGTGTGTAAATGTGTAAATCAAACAAATATAATCGGAGACATTGAAAGTGCTAATCAGGATCAGTACACTGTCATAAATCACTGCATAAACTATTTTTAGTTCGATTTTCTTTCTCAGGCATATCACATGCCCATCACATTTCACAATAAGACTTTGACTTACTGTTAATTGTTTTTGTGATAAAAACACAACTCAGATTGGAACATTTGCGATTAGCTTTTTATATCTTTATGAGACCCTCACACTAAAAAAAAAACAAAAAAAAAAAACAGACAACAGACAAGGAGGAAAACGCAGGCAAAACAACGCCGACTCAGCAGGAAATACAAACTACCATCTTGATCTCCCTCCTCCACTGGCAGGACACATTCATGCAAAAAAGAGAAGAAGCAGAGATGAGCTGTTGGGCCCGTAACCATGACTCAGCATTTCTGAATCCTTGTTCCTCTATGACACCTCTGACTAAAGTGAACGGCTAAATTCTGCTTCTCTCTTGAGGCAGATCAGTGAAACAAACAAATGCACACAGTTTGAATTATTAAGACTCCCCTAACCAACAATTAAACAGACAACAGGTCCAATCAGATGAACAGAGAAGAATTCAAATCAACATACCTTCCTCTTCATAGGCCTCTGCATGCAGCAAGTGTCCAAAGCAAGAGCAGAACAGAAAACATTAGTGACTGGACAGCCTCTTCCTGTTCTCTTTATGTTGAACATCTTATAAAGCACATTTCCCAGATTGGGGGTGTTCATGTTTTCATGATTGAGCCAGTGGCAACCACTGCACAAGTCCCATGTCAGGCATTAATCCTGAACTAACTCCACAGGCTGCTTCACTCCCTCAGGTTTGACTCAGACTGTTATAAGAGTGGACGTAGACTCTGGGTCTATAAAGTGAAGCCAATGCTGAATAGCCTTAATCCTTCATTCTAATCTAATGACCATCAGGGGGCGAATCCACTCGTTGTAAATTAAGTCATATTATGTTAAAGTCTATGTGAAAATGTTCTTCTCACTTGATTTATTAACTCAGTAAACGTTTTCCTAATGAGTTTATTGTCTCAGTCTCTAGTTTTAAGTCTTCAAAACAAATATTTAAAAATAATTTTTTAAAATCTTTTAATTGTAATAATTTTTTTTCTTCAGTTTTTAAATCATGGTCCCATTTAGAGAAAAATAGACCATAAAGCAGGGGATGAATTAGGGCGTGGCTACTGTGTGATTAACACACTGTACTACACACAATCCTCACTCCTCCTCAGCCTCACCTTCTCCTCCAAATATGGTTTCTACTGAGTTCAAAAAGCAAAGATGGCTGACAGCCAAATTACTAAATGGAAGCTTCAAAAAGGCAGCTCACAAACCAATGGGTGACGTCACAGAGGGTCTAGTCTCTAGTTTCAAGTCTTCAATATAACGTGATGTTTATTTTTTAAATGATGGTCCTCATTTAGAGGAAAATCAAACAAAATCAATCAAACACCTAAACATACTGTATATTTCAAATGTACAGATGGGCAATCAGAAAATGTATTGGTTGTTTTAGGTGTATTTTCATTTATGTTTTTATTCAGAAAAACTATTAAGGTATTTGCTTGTGGACCAACCACAGTGGTTCAGACCACTCAGTGTCTGGAGGGACAACTGGCAGATATAAGTGTAGAGATACTGTAGATACTGTAGAAGAGCAAAAACCTTTCTTGATGGAAAAGATGTTTTTGTTCTTCTTCCGAATGGCTTTGGAAAGAGACTGATGGTGGTGAGAAAAAAACAAGAGAATGCAGAATCTTGATTGGTTAAAGTTAACTGATGACAGACAGTGAGAGACAGATGGTTCATCCAATCAGCTGCCAAGTATTTCTTTTGAAAATGTCCTCCCTTTTCCAATTCTTTTCTGAAAAATGTTAAAGTTAAGACTTGCTGAATAAAACAAATGTATTTATATGTACTTTTACTGGTTTTACTGACTATTTAAATTGACTATTCCTACCTAACCTGGCTGAGAACTAAAAGCTTGTGTGATGATGTGTTTTTTTTTACTTTGATTTGGGGCCTTTCCACCATGTAGAGGTGAGTAAGTGCAACCCTCGACTCTCATCAAATTATGCATCAGACTATGAAGCAATGACATCAATTAGAAATTTGCCTTAAGCCTGGGACGTCTGCAGTGACTCCATCTGAGCAAAAATATATACATGGAGGTTTCATAGTGAGTATGATTGCATTGCATCAGAACACCCCAATGTAAATGCTTTAAAGCAGTTTGCCAGTCTCACTCTTCATTTACACACAGAGAAAAAGATGCTAAACATGGACTGAAGGGAGGTGAAGAGAAATGGCATTTTACATGACTGAAATTACCCATCATCCTTTGTACTATGGCCTTTTAGTTTGACACATGAGTTTGCCAAATGCAAACAATGGGAATGGTCACTGACAACAAAATGAGACATAAACATGGTTTGAAGGCCACGGATGAGACGGGGCAGTTGATTCATGTAAAACCAGGTTATTTTCTTCTTCTCCCTTCCAACATTTTATGCACAACTCTTATTCCAAACACACACCTGACACTGAGCAGAAACGCTGGAACAAAATGTTTTGGTGTGACTGCGTGTCAGCTAAGACTGATGGTGATGTGACGTGATAACTGTGGACAGTTTACAAAGCAAAGCCCAGATGTTTGTTGCAGTGAACTCAGAAAAACAGGGGTTCATGGAGGTTCTTTGAGAAACCCAAAGACTGCTGCAGTGATCCGTGAAGTGAATGAAACAAAGCTGCTGCTTTCCTGGAGATGTGATGCGTGTCGATGTCGGGGAATAGGGCAGTGACTCGACGTTGGTGCGTGCTTACATAGAAAACAATGGGTACAACTGTTTGCATACACTGAGGGTGTGCGTTGTGCTGCTAGTGGCTACAATATTCATGACAGTAGCATGAATAAACACCTTAATGACTTTGCTATTCTTAGAGTTTTCAGCAGTGGTGTTATTATTACTGTAAAGATTTGTTTTCAGGGTGGAACTAAAGGAAAGAAAATGGGATTAATAAAAGCAGAACTCAGAACATCATGTTAAATGTGCACAGCAAATAGCTCAGGGCAGTACAGTGGATAGATAAAGAGATCTCTTTGTGTGCAGTTTAAACTTTGACCTGATGGTGGCAATAGAAGAAGGCCACGAAGCATCGATGTGCTCAGTACATTTTAACAGCAATAAAACTGATGGTGGCCTGATGGTCCATGATCCACCCTGTCTCCTAGGAATTATATCTTGTAAAAAATACAATGGATTACATTTATTTTAAATAAAAACTACATAATGAGTTCATGAATTTATTTGGAAGGTTGCAAAAATATTGATATCTCTGAATGTATTTAATTTGTTTTCCAGCTAAATATTTAGCTAACCCTAGTGACTGCTACAATATTAAACACTTTAGACTCTCACAGAACTTGGTCAAATTGTTGTCTGGTGAAAGTGCGTGTTTCTAAGGCAGTCAATTTAAGACCTAAGCCATGATGTTAATTTCAACTCTATTGTGTGTTTATGTTCAGGAAAATGCAAGAACCCACTCCAATATCTGGAGGAGGTCTGCAGCTACTAGTTTGCATGCTGCTGTTAAATTTGGCTACATAAACATGGGGGTTTGTGCTTGTTGTTCTAGTTTTTCTGAAGAATTAAAATCATCTGTTCTGCTGCAGATGCATCATGAAGCTTCACAAGTTTGCCTATTTACTGTGCAGATTCACTTTTGTCATACTGGGCAGTTATGAAGAGAAGGTAACTCCAGTGGAAAGGGCTAAAGAGAAGCTAAAGCAGAACTAGATTAGTGAGCTGCAAAAATGTCAAACCCAACAAGACAACTGAGCCCTAAGTCATCAAAATGTCTTTTTTATCAGAGAAAAGAAAATCTGCCAGTGGACAGAGTTTAGAGAGCAGCAATCTATACAAACTGGCAGATTTCCCTTAACTGTGTCAAGCAAAATAAGATTTTTGGCTCCAGGATTTGAATGATTAGAGTTTCTGCTCTTTTTTAGCATTTATAGAAATTGAGGAAGTACTTATTTTAACCCAAATCACCATCTTTTCCAACCAAGACATGACGTCATCATGTTATTATAGTAACTATGGTGACAAAGGAAGGTATATTAACCTTAACAATCAATATTATAACCATAACAATCAAGATCTGGTATGTCTAGTGTTGCAGGGGTGTTATTTCAGGTGAGACTCGTATCAAAGGGTTGAAGAAAAAACTTTGGTAAATTATCATAAAATACTGACTTTGTTGGATACATATAGTGTAAAAAATCCACACAAAGACTAAATTTCATCAAACTTTACAAAGTCTGGGAGCGAAGCTTACAAGGTTTTGCAGAGAAAATGTAAAAACAAAAACTCAAATCATACTGAATTGTCCTTGTCTTGTCAAGCAGGATATGTTTTGCAGCATGAGGATATTGACAGGACTGACTATCATAGAGCAGAGTGCTGAATGTCCTGCAGAAGAAGGGTGAACGAACTGCCCATGCCACATACCTTCCTCCTCATGAACCACCTGCTGCACCTCCTCTGGCTCTGGTTCTGGTTCAGGCTCTACCTCTGGCTCTGCTTCTACCTGGGCCTCCGCCTCAGGGGCTACTTCTACTTCTACTACCTCCTCCTGGGCTACGGGCACGCAGCATGCACCAAACCGCCGGGGGACAGGGAGGGTGTCGGAGAAGGCCGTTAATGAAGACCACAGACATTACAGAGCCATTAGAAACCAAAAGTGAGAGATTACTTTAGTTACAGAGAGGATGGATGTTTGAGCGAGGGATAGTGCTGCTGGAGAACAGAGAGAAAGAAACAGATGATGATGAGAGGAAGTCAGTTGACCTTTCACACCGAGGCGATATTTAACTAAGGTGAACAACTACCTGAAGAGCAGCCAGTTTAGAGTTGACGTTGATGTTTTTCTGCCAGTTATACTGAAAATTTTATTATCTATTCATACAGGGTCATTAAAGGATCATTGTTTATGTGAAGCATAAACAGTTTCGGTAGAAACTGTAGCCACTGTGACAGTAGAAGCCAAACTGCTGAGGTACATTTCCAGAAACTAAATGCCTTTTTGTCACTTAAATGTGTTTTATTTAAAATATTCTACACCTGAAGAAAATCTCATTCAAATCTGTAATAACTGAAATTACTAATAACCTTCAAACTTTTCTTGCTCACTTATGTGTTTTAATGCCTAAATGATGTAGTCTAGACTGTTAGCTAGCTTGTATTAGCCCACGCTATACCTTTTCAAACACTTTGCTAACTTCTTTCTCAGTTTATTATGTCTGTGTATGTAAATTTCCCTGATGTCACTGCCAATTTGCTCCTCAATGACATTTCGAGATTAGTAACTCCAGTTTTATGAGACCCATCCAGGTAGTTTCCACCTCCACTGTTTAAAATATGGCCGTTGTGTGAATGAGGTCAATGACAGTTGCATTGATGCAACCTTAACAGATGACCATGTAAACATGTCACATGCCAAGAAAATAAATGTCAGGAGCTGAGAAGCTCCAGCGCATTTTTTTCTTAACCATGTGAATTGAAATATCACTCAGTCAGAAGAAGTCGCCCTTATTTTGGAAGTGTTTGACCGACAGCTGGAGCTTCAGGCCGCCTTAAATAAATATCCTACGCTTCATTACAGATGAACATTTATTTCTGCACAAATATGAAAAAACTTGAGCAATAGTATTTCTGGACCCACACAAAAATGCATTTTATATTGTGAAAACAATGTAACTGCAGATAATTAGAGATGATGTCGACCAACTCAACAAAGATCTTTTAAACTATCATCAAGAAAAAAAAAAGTCATAGTATCAATCTGCATGAACAAAATCCTTGAAGGCTCAAATTAAATCTGTTGTGTCTCCTGACTAATGAGCAGGTGTCAGAGTCAAACACTTCAAATACAGGATGACAACAAGCATCTTACAAATTAGTACAGTGGAAAAAGGTCTTAAATGTCGTCTTTACCTTCCTCGTCTTCAGTTTTGGCAGGAAAGAGATGATGGGAGAACAGAAACAAATATCACATGGTGTAATTCCATTGTGTTACATTAAATACTCCATGCTAGCAAATTATCCATGTAAAAGAAAGTGATATAATATATGTTATGTAGTCATTTTAGACATATTTCCAATATATTGCGGAATAAAATGCTATAATAAAGGAAAAAGACAAGCAGCTTTGAAATCACATTATGGGTGCATTTATCAAAATAACAGCTCTGGTGTGGGTGGGGCAACATGTAGAAGAAGGGAGCTTATTTGAACAGGTCAAAGTTCATTTTTATGTCTGTTATGGGCACAAGGCTTTTGAAAGTCAGTTGCTGGTTGAGAGATGGAATTAAAAGTATAACTTAACATAAACAATAATGCATTGCAAATTCTATTTATAAGAGCTGTGTGTCATAATTTGAGATTATATGAATTGATGGATACTGAACATGTTGATTGGGCCCTGGAGGTCATGGGTCCCCAGGCCATAGGTGCTGTATGAAGTCTTTGTTAATATTTAGACACAAAACAAGATGAAAAATGACTAAAAATTACCAAAAAGAGACAAAAATGGCTACAAAAAGACAAAACAAACAAAAAGAGAAACAGAGTCACTACAAAGAGGCAACAAATGTCCTTAAGGACAATCAAAATAATGTTAAACGCACACTGAACAACACAAAATGACCAAATGAGAAGAAAAATAACCATAAAGAGGTGAAAGGACAAAAAACAAACAGAGCAATATAGACTCAAAGAGATGCAGAACTATTGCAAAAGGACAAAAAAAGACGCACAAAATGACCACTAGGTGTTAGTCTAGGGATCCTAGATAAGGGGCCCTTTTATGTGTCTGTGTCCAGAGGCTCATTTTCTTATGAGCTATCTGGGTTTTTTTTATGTGCTGTGCAGTTGTTGTGTAGAAGTTACAAACGTCCCGTCACTTACCCTCGTACTGTTCCCTGAAATACAGAAAAACAAGATATTCAGTAGTCATAAATAAAATTCTACTGGCTCATTGACAACACATCAGGTAGTGGTGTGTGACCGTGTGAGATTCACTTACACATCCTCAGTGTCAGACATGGTGACAACAGGCTTCACACCTGAGGAGAAAGACAAACAACCTAATGAGTTGACAGGGTTGAAACAGCAGTGAGTGACTGTCCTGATCAGATGTGAGACAGAAATAACAAACTCCTCCTGCTACAGTTACGATTTTTATGACCCTGGAAATATGTGTCTTTGATTAAAGGTATAAGCACCAACACTGTCACAAATGTTAGAGGAATGATCTGACATTTTAGAAAATATATTTATATATTTATATTATTTGTTATGTGTTTTCTTGCCGAGATTGATAATGACTCTCATGTCTGTACAGTAAATATGAAACTGCAACAAGGAGCCAGTTATCTTAGCATAAAAACCACAAACCAGTTTCAAGGCTCTGCCTGAAGGTAACAAAATCCCTCTTACCAGCACCTCATTAACTAATGCCTTAAATTTCACAAATTAACATATTATATGTCATTTGATTATTTCTTAGAGAAACAAAGAAAGTTGTGTTTGTACAGGGTGTTACATGCTGTTTTGCTGGTTGCCTGGTAATGTCAAGGTGACAAAAAGATGCAAATGTTAATTATCATAGAAATTCATATCATAGAATAAGCTTCCTCCCAAAGGACCTCATCCTTCAGAGGCCTCATTTGAAGACTGATTACATCACAGTTGGTACAATTAGACTGTCCCACTTCAAAGGCTCCTTCAAATGCAGCCAACACGTGTGTCCTCTTTTTCCTGGGAAAGGGAAGCTCCAACAGGTGGCTCCTTCATTGCCCGGCCCATCCCATGATTCATTGTGTGCCAGTAATAAAAATAATATGGCAGCAAAAAACACCAACAGAGAGCCTGAAGTTTATACTGTTAAATATAAGTATTGGGTTTTAACTATCGGTACAACCTGGGCCTTAAAAAAGTTCCATGTTGTCAACATTGCTGAGCAACAGGAGCAATGCTTTGCAATGCAATGGTAAAGGCGGGAACAGCTGGTGACACAGAGCAGAAATATGTAGACCAGATGGTCTTATATTGGTTCAACCATCAATGGCCACTCTCCAATGGCCATGAAGACCATGTCCTCTGAAGGATGCAGCCTCAGACACAATGGGTTAATTTGTGAGCTTTAAAGGTGCCGGTAGTGGCAAATTTAGGTAATATCCCCCTTTCTTCTCTTTCATGCACCTTTCTTCCTCCACTCAACTACATTTCAGAGGGAAATATTGTAACACTGTAAGACTTGTTAATACAAAACCTAAAAAGTACTAACTTAGTTTGGTATAAATTGAATTAGTAACACACACACACACACACACACACACACACACACACACACACACACACACACACACACACACACACACACACACACACACACATATCCATGTATATATATAGCATTCATTCAAACATTTTGACACTTACATTCACAGTAAAGGAGAAGCAGCATTAAAGGATTGCGGTCATTTTAAAATCAATTTACACAAATAAAAACTGGAATTTTGCATCTATAAATTACAGCATTTTGAAGATATAAGGCATATATTTGACTTTAAGAATTAACTAGTTTAGAATTTAGCTAAATGTAGATAAATTTGTATTCAGGCCCATTTTAATTGATTTGAACCTTACACACTGAATACCATTCCACTGCTTAACTTCAAGCATATGGAGCAAATGTATTTCACAGTTTCACTTCTGCTTGATTTGAGCTGAAACTACAGCTTCCCTCCCTGGATTCAACAACAGCAGTTTCACAGTTCAGAAAACTCTGGCCTCATTTACAGGAAATACCCCTCTAATCAGCTGAAGTGTGAATATGTTCCCACAGGCTCCATGAAGCTCAGCTTGAGTCTCAACATCACTGCCAAGTCCAAAAAGGGGGGCGAGGAGCAGCCTTAATGGAACCAAAGTGGGAGGATTTCTGCTCACTGTATATTCTACGTACAAATATATCATATTTGATATATATATAAAGTGTCTTTGGATGACTCCTTCACACTTAGTGGTGGGCACAGCTGCAGAGGACTTGGAGGATTAGTTCTGGATCATATTTCTACCCATCAGCTGAGGAACGGTGTCCAAATAGCTGCTTTAATCCCTCGGCTCGGTCCAGCGGGAGGATCCTCTGCACTCAGTCAACCAATCAGCATCCGCCTCCAACAAACAAGCTCTTTGATCGACTTACATCTGACAGCAGTCTCACCTCTGTGTGTCCAGCAGCCGCTCTGTACATACCGACACTTCAGCACTCTGTATATTTAGTGAATGGTCACTTCATGTCTTCAGTATGAGGGCACCAAATGCTGAGAAGTGTTTCTGAGTCTTTCTGAAACCAAAACTCGGTGCTGAAACTAAAGGACTGATCAAACAGGTGACACCATAGAGTAGAGTCACACCCTGAGCCAATCGAGAGCAGAATCAGCAGGTTTAAATGCCAATCGGAGACGAATATATAGACTCATCACATCAGTCAGGATGAAGCATTTGTAATCTGCTTCTGACAGCAAACAGACCTCGTGACTCCTCGCTATCTCAAAACCTCATGTCTCTAAAATGTTGGCCAGGTTTTTAGGTCGACCCCGGTGACTACAAGGGTGGGTGTATCAGTTTAAAGTTCAACATACTGACAAGAGCTTACAGCAGAGGGAAAGAGCAAAAAGAGATGGCAGATAATGTGAAGGAAGGAGAAATCTGACAATTTAGCATCTGTTCATGTAAAAGCAGAACCAGATGCTGGATGTTAGAGTCGCATTTACAACAGAAATGCCAGAAACAGTGACCACAGATGCACCAATCAAGCAAAATTAGACACCAAATAAATACTCTGCGTGGTTTAAAGCTTTTTGCATTCAAATATTTAGCATTTGTTTGCGGCACAAAACTACAGATGAGCACTACATGATGACTGTATGATCACTTATCTGTGAGCCTCTTTAAGCCACAAGCACAGCATCTCTGAAATGATGTTTGTATTGTACAGCGCTGCAGGACACAATCTACATCCAATGCCAACCTTAAGTGCAAACTAAGTAAAAATGATCTTATAATATATTATATATAAAAATAAATAGGATGGTAAAAACACTCAAAAATTTAAAGAAAACATAAGAACTAAATCACAGCAGAATTTCCATTTATAGCTTTAAATCCCAGCTTCCATTAGCTGAATATTTCAGCATCAAATTAAGTCACATTTGGCAGCATCTCATCATTCTCCATGTGCTTTTCATTACTTATACATTCAAGTATTTCCCTCCAGGGCTCTCAGGTTGTACTCCATCATTTCAAATGATGATCTACTTCCTTAAAAAAGTCATAAACTAAAATTACAGCTGTCATTTTAAATTAAATTAAAGCATCTGATCTGATGACATAAAATGACATTTCTATTAACCTGGGCTGAGGAAACTGGACTCCAGCTCCTCAGTCAGGCTGTTAACCAGCTTGCTAACCAACACAAACTACACATGTTTGACATGCAGCAGAACATGTCTACGTCTATTTCAAACATCCCTCCTGAGGTCACAGCCTGCAGTGTTGAAGGGAAAGACAACGTTTTCTCTCCTCAGGCTGCACACAAATGCAACAAGTCACTAAATCTAAAACCAGCAGGTTTTGGCTTAAAAGAAGAGACAGATAATCAAAAACATGTTGTTAGGTGTTGATGAATAATTTCAGGGCCACTGCTTGTCTGCGACCATCTTACCTCAGAGGGGAAGAGAAGCTCCTTCGGCGATGAAGATGAAGATCTGTAAGAATCCACAGGCTCTGCTCAGAGAATAAGTCCTTGTGTTATAGTGATACTTGAGCTCATCAGGCCCTTATTGGCTGTGGGATGAGACTGAGGTGTGTG
The DNA here is from genome assembly GCA_038496675.1 of Rachycentron canadum. Classification (NCBI taxonomy): domain Eukaryota; kingdom Metazoa; phylum Chordata; class Actinopteri; order Carangiformes; family Rachycentridae; genus Rachycentron; species Rachycentron canadum. Next base: position 22,508,591 of record CM076648.1, on the reverse strand, counting down.
TGTGTGTGTGTGTGTGTGTATATAGTATATATGTTTATGTGTGAAAAAAGGTGGGTGGGGGG
>CM076648.1:22396329-22508136 GCA_038496675.1 Rachycentron canadum | reverse complement strand
GCCATGACCCTGGAGAAGGAGATGGATGAAATACTGTGGATGGAAGAGGAGGGCTCAGGTTTTGGAAAGGAGCAGCTGAGAAGCTTCTGTTGCTAAATTTACAGTGATAGAAGGCTGAGAGGGGGGGTTACACATCAGCTTGGCATCCAGACAATGGAGGGAAAGTGTGTGTGTGTGTACATATGTGTGTGTGTGTTTGTCAGCCACTTCATCAACCAGCCATTCAATCACTCAGACACTCAGCGCACACTACAGAGGAACAGAATAAAGGGATAATAATAGAATTCAAACACAATGCTAAAAATAAATGAAAATAGACAACAGCTTCAAGTATGACATGTTTGTAAATTGTATAAATTAAATATATATATATATATATATAAATATATATATATATATATAATTTTTATGTGGCATGACTCTAAATCAATTAACGTGCATTTAGCAATATGTTTTACAAGTGAATGATTTTCACATTCTTTTTGTCCCTGGTTTTGCCTCTCAGGCTCACATACAGGCTGCTGCTCCATCTTCTGATTGGTGGAGGTGGTACTTGCAGCCTGAGGCAATACTCAGGGCAGGCAAAACTACTGCTAAGTTCTCTGAAAGTCTGGTACAAAAAAGTATGTTTAGTGTATTGCATTACACATGTTCATGAAAAGATCAAGAGTGACTTGAATAATAATAATAATCATTATCATCATCATCATCATTATCATCATCATCATCATCATCTTAATTGTACCAGGTTTACAAAATGATTTTTAAATACGTTCAACTTATCTGAAAATAATAAAAGAGTATAGCACCATAAACATCACAATCATTCATTCTGCAAAAAAAAAAAAAGAGACAAAGGTTAGCGATATGTTGGTGTAGGATATAAAAGCTCTAAACTGGCTGTTTTACTTTTGGTGTACAGGATGCACTCATCCTCTATTTTACTGTTTACTTCTTTTTTTTTTTTTTGAAACCAAAGAGCTTTTGTTGCCTAAATCTTATCTAACCAACTTCCTGTTTTAGGAGCTTCCTTCCTGTATTAGTGTTGTGGGGTTAGGGTTGTGATCAAAAGCAGGAGGGGAAAGGAAACAGGGAGGTTTGAGTAGGAGCCAAAAAACAGGCTAAAAACAGCAGTACATCATATATCATACCTCTGACATTACCGATCCGTGTCACAGTCCTTGCATTTACTATAATAAGTATCCCTTTTTTTAATGTTTGGATTTTTTTTCCATCTTGCCAGAAGTTTTATGTTATAATGGCCAAATGCATATTATTGCACTTTACAAGTCAGCTGACAGTCAAACAGATGGTGAATGAGCAACTCATGATGAAGCATGAAGCATGAAGGAAGCAATGATACCAATTAGCAGATACAAGCTAGACTTCACTGACCCACAGAAAATAAGTGCATCCTGTACAGTAACCTTCTGCTCTTAAACTTGTTCATGGTGTTCAATTATCATCGTCATTCCTCTGAGATGGGACTACCAACTGCTTCACCAACAGGCATTTTTAAATCAGTCTTTAAAATAACCTATAAAGCAGTTTAATAGTGGGGGTGGTGTGTGTGTGTGTGTGTGTGTTGTCTGGTGGCCAATCAATGTTCTGTGGGGGCTTATGCCTCTTCACACCTCTCTGAACAATACTTTGGAAAAAATTCAAGGTGCATTAAGTTGAGCTAAATGAAGTGCTGCACAACACTGCTGCTGGTGGTGGGAGAATGTACTGCAACAACATGCAACAATATTTATTGCATGTGATCATCTGTGTGTATTTCTTTTCTGTGTTTAGTTTTTAGCAAAAAGGAAGCTTACACTACATGTGTTTTTTTTGTGTATTTTGAATATGATTTGTACCGGAAGCAGAATTTTGATCAAAATAAATGTAGTTAAACCTGAGAGAAAGAGTTTTGTGACCATTGTTTTGCAGAAGCTGAAAAGAAATATCCTCTCAGGTTTTTGAAGGCCTGTGCTGCAGGTAGTTCAAGGTACAGCACTGAGGGTGAAATGTTAACGACAGGTTGATCGATGGGCTGGGTTCAAAAGCAGTGAACCCACAGTTATTGATCTCTGGATGTCCTGTGTGGTTTGCTGAGTGGACACAGGTAACCACCTACCCCCAGGTGGAGGTGTCTGCCTACTGCCTCTAGGGGCTGAACCTCAGCCATCTCAGGTGGCCTGGAAACCCCCATCTGCCCCTGCAACACACACTGAGGGCAACAGTTTTATTTTTGGAGTGGCTGCAGGCACTGTGGCTCGCTCCCTAAGGCTGCAGTTCACTTCAGGATGAGACGGCCCTGTGGCACTCTGAGCCGGGATTAACAAGCAGAGAGCAGTTTGTCCCAACAGCCGCTCGCCGAAGGTAAACCAGTCAAACTCAGTGTCTGTTGATTGACAAGCTGGTGGTACTGCAGTGTGTACCCGTTAGCCAGGTGCTAACTTGCAAAATGGTGCATAGGGTTTGATAGTGGCACGTGCACGATCTAAAATCTTAAACGCATGATGCATATCAGACATTATATCCATGAGAGGATTAGCTTGCATTGCACTGTTTACTATGTTGTTTCTGCACAAGTTTGTGCCATGGCAGATAAACATAAGAATGAGTCAGCCATTAACAAAACCTGCACACATGCACATTTATTATACTTTTATTTCCTTTTTGACCTTTTTATCCACCTTTTAATGTTAAATGGAAATAAATGAATGGTCTCATTTCTTACTGTGAACCACTGTTTGCTTTGCAGCCTGTCCAGCAAAACACAAGCAACACCACTGTTTCCACTTCAGGTAAGTGTGGTTCTGATTCATAATGTAACAACCTGATGATTAATGGAGAGCTCCACCATTTTGTTTAATTGAGTTCCTTAAAGATTGAGGTCATAGCACAGTTTTATCACAAGGCTAATCTTATACTTTCCTCTTTTGAGCTGCTCCAGTGGAAGCCTCCCAGATATCCAACCCCAGAGCCTTAAAAGGGGGACTTCTCATGTGTCAGCTGGCCTTCTTGTCACTGTGACTGCAGGAGTCACTTCGACAACATGGGCCTCACTTTAAACATTTGCTCTAAACAAGACAAACATCTCAGGGTGTTTAAATTCACAGTGACCACCCTTCACAGGTGGTATTTCTGTGCTGGAGCATGTGTACTTTAATGATGCAAGTCAGGGGTCATCAGACTTGCAGTAAACACCCAGTTAGGTTTGATTACCCTGCTTCTCTCAGACCAAAAAACACAACATGATAAAAATTCAAGAGAATCATTGCTCCGAAACATGAGGCTAAGCTGACAGTCAGGGCAGCTCTGAGAGGATTTGGGCCTCAGATTGATTTCCAGCAGACTGAGGCTGTTTGTGTGAGTGCAGGACGGCAGGCAGCAGGTGCTCGGGGTCAGGATGTTTGCTCTTATTTCCCTCAGAGTAAAATTAGACTGTGGCCCTTTTCTAGTATCGCCCAAAGATACTCAAATATTAAGACTGAAAGAGAACAATTCAGCTCATGTTGCCACTTAAGACAACCAAGTAAATGAACTATGTATTATGTAGAATATGCAGCTAAATGACTAATAAAATATATGAATATTATGAATATTAATTATCGAGTGAAACATGCATCAAAATCCAACTCCCTCTGCAGCTCTGACACATCTCTGTCTACTATGATCCCGGATGCACAGGGTTGTCTGTTACATGTTACGTTTATTGTCAGTTAATTATACCGCTGACCTTTGATCTCCTTCTCATTGTTTGCTATTAATAGTAATTACCAAGGAATTTGGACCCAATTTACTACTGCTCACATCTTAAGTGTCTCTGGTTATGAACATTAGCTAAATGCAAACACCCTCTTTCATGCATGACCACTGTCACCCTCCTGTATCATCTTTCTTCTGATTTACTTTTATTTTCTGCAGAGGTCATTTTTAAATTTGACAGTCTCCTTGAGAGACTATTTTCAAAAGTAGCTTGTCATCATTTCAAAGTAGCCTTGCCATAAGCCATAAGGCTACATGCCTTTCTATTTCCACTAGTGACGTTTCTTGTAGTCATGCAGCATCTTCAGGACCCAATTAAGAGTTTTGAAACCTGCTAATGAGCCCGTTGTCATGCGAGCGCATAGTTCTGTAAGGCCAGCTGCAGACTTGTTTCAGTGCCATTAGCATGGGTTAAATCAGTAAATCAGAGTCAGGAAGCAGCTGAATAAACTACACAGGAAACACAGCGAAAGACGCTGAGTTTACCTAGCCAAACTGAAGGAAGATGACAGCCAGTATATCACAATGGAAAGAGCAAAATATTGAGAAATCACACACCAGGAACCATTTGAAATGATTTTATTTCATTCGAAGACATGCTACTGCTGAAGAACCTTAAGGTTTTATTCACAGGATAAAATGAATACCTGTCCAGTATAAACAGAGAAGACACTCTACTTTTTTACCTATTCTTAAATGATGAGCATCATTACAAAAGGAGTGAAGAGATTTTCTGACCCAAGTCTTGAAATACAGAGAATGGAGAAGTGACAGTGGCTAAAATTTGTGCAGTATCAAAATGTCATAATCCAGAATTCTTCAAAGTCCAAGACGTGTTTCACAAATCCTCATAGAACTGTCCACCTGTAAAGGAAGAAAAATAATCAGCATTCACTGATCATTTAAACACAGTGAATTACCTTTATCAAACATATATTGTATTTAATTAATCAGAAAACAGATTTGCTAGTAATAGGTTGCCCATTTATTGTGCAGAAAAACTCCTTTCTAACTTTACTCTAACTGACATCTCATCGGTTTCCTGGTCTGAAGTCTTTGTAATTTAGCTTCTTTAGCCATAAATTAAAATTATTAGAACCAACAACAAACGTTAGAGGTATTTGTTATCAGTCATATTTGTTTTCAAACAACTTTTACATGACAGGCCTCTTTTGAGAAACTCTTTGATTGTTTTGTATCTGCTTTGCTGTTATTACATGAGTGGATTGTCTGTTGATGATGAATAAACTGAGAAGTCTCATCTGTCTTGCAGGAGTCTGAAATGTTGATGGAAGTCAGCTACAGTAATGGGCTGGAGCCTGACCTTTCCCAGCAATATCCTCCGCCCTTGCTGCCAAAACCAGGCAAAGACAATGCAAGGCTTCAGAAACTCAAGAAGAAGAGAGCTAAGAAAAAAGGCAGTCTGTCTCAGACACCCATCCCCTTTCGCTCCTGTTTGTCACCTGTCAACGAAGCGAGCACAGATCTTGAGCACAGTGACCAGTCCAGCCCACCAAGGACACCGGATTCAGTCTACATTGCAGACTCCTCAGTATCCAGTTTCCCCTTTAGCTCCCTTTACGATCACTCTGCATCTGCATTCCCTCATCCTCAGAACAACCCTTATGGTCAAACTGGCAGCGTCCCCCCTCAGTCACACACAGCTCAGATCAGGACAGAAGGGCAGGTGGCTCCACTGTTTGAGTGCTCCTCTTTTCTATTCGATGACGCAAGTCCTTTCATGATGCCACCTTTGATTTCAACACCCCCATCTCCACCTGAGCAGGTCACAGCACCACCTTTTCCTTCTGCCTTCAATTTAAACATGACACCAAATTCCCATGGGTCAGTCACAACAGCGCCTCCAGTCTCTGTGTCGCAGTCCAGCCCTAAAATATCAACTCACAGCCTGACCCTATTCCCAGCCGTCCCTAACTGTGGCCCAGGCCCAGCACCTTCTCAAGTTGCAGACCTACCTCCTGTTCCAGTGCTGCTCTCACTTTCAAGCACCCAGACACAACCTTTTATTCCCAGCCAGAGGGAGACAAATTCAATTTCAAAGGATAGCCCTCACAGCCAGACATCATCTTGCACTACCAGACCTACTAGTAATAGCAACTTTGTACCAAGCCAGATGTGCCCTGAAATAACAGCCTCAAAAATATCACTTGTTGAAGCAGGGAAAGAGACAAGACCTGCCCAACAAGCCAGGATTTATACATCAAAAGCAACATTTTATGAAATCTCTAAACCTCCTTCCATCCATGACCTCACAGTAACAAACCCTCCCCACCAAGGAGAATTATTATCTGCTGCACACAAAGACAACACTGCTGTGTCAGCAGTGAATACTGATCAGAAACTATCTGTGTCCAGGACCCAAAGTGGAAGACCTAAGACCCCCTCGTGCAAACCGGCTCAAGTGTCCACACCTATTTTTGAAATATCCAAACCTAACCCGCTTTTATTTGCTGCAAGTCCTGCTTTCAACTGCTCCCAAGATTTGCAAACTCCTACTATTCCCAACGAGACTCTACAACACAAATCAACGATTCAAACCACTGGTAAAGGTAAACCTGGTGCCTCAGAGGAACTGAAGCAAACTGATGCTAATCATATAACATCCATCAAACAGGTCAGCAATTACAAAGAGAAAGAAATTGAGATTCAACATACTCGAATGAGTACAATAAATCTCAGTGTTGCCAATAAAGGGCTGTACCACAGAGAGAATTTAGCATCAAGTATCAGTGCACCTGTAGTCACACCAACGCTGACAGAAGCTGTCACCCCAAAACTAAAAACAAACCAAGTTGGAGAAAGTGAAGCTTCATTTTTGCCAAAGGTTCCATCATTTCTCTCTGAACCAAATACTTTGAATCTCAACCCACCACAAGTGATTTTAATGCAGGTTCCAACAAGTCCAAGCCCCCTGTCATCTAGTAATCGACCTCCTGTGTTTGAGGCTCGCAAGTCCTTGACATCACTATTGGAGAATCAAATGTCATTAGTTACCTCAAAGCCCAAATCACGATCAACATATTATGGGCTTACTCCAGCTGAGTATGTTGCCTATGGTGGGATTAGGACTATCTCATCTCATCACAGTCCTGTGCCCAGCAGAGTTAATGAAGCCTCTTCTAACAAAGCACAGTCAGAAGTATCTGTTGATGAATCACACATCTCAAAGTCTGATGCAACAAAACAACTCAATGGGCATCAAGACCTCCCCACTTCAGTGGAGGTTTCTGCCGTTCAGGGTTTACAACCTCTGTCAACTGCAAAGGATTCACAGCATCCAGCTGAATGGATGGTCACATGTAGCAAAGATGTGTTTGAGGAGAGTCGCACTGAAGCTCACAGTATTGGAGTACAATCACTTAAAACGTCTAGTGTGGACACAATAAAACCTGAAATCCCTCTTGGCTTGGCACAGAAAACAATGCAACAATCCACAAGTGAAGTATCTACACCAAAAGCCTTATACTCTGAGGCTTCAATACCAATACCTAAAGCAGGTGAGGTACACACACAGCTATTTTCCATAGAGGCAGCACAAAATACAATCCCATGCCTGACTGATTGCAATGGTCTGTTGAGTTACTCCTCACCTTTAGTGAAAGTACATTCAAAGGCAGAAACCCAGCATAGTGCAAAAGGGATAAATGCAATTGAAATTGGTGACAATCTTCAGAAAACAGCTACTAAAGGAGAATTTAAGGGTACAAATGCAAAACAACAGTCAGGACTAAGAGAGGTAGTGTCAGTCCGATCTTATCAAACTGCTGGGGAAGTAAGTCTGTCAACAGTAAATGGCTTCAATGTTCAACTTACTGCCAGGCCTGATCACAAAAACCTGATTGTTCAACCCCTTGCAATGGAGTCAGAGCCCAAATTCTCAGGAAGTGTCATCATAAATGATGCATTCATTTTAGGAAAAAAACAAGCCTCCAAACTGGTTTCAGAAACACCACAGTCCAGTATAGTGGCTATTGAAACCATCTTACCTCATCAAAGGGAGGATATTAACCAGCAAAGCAAAACAAGCAGCAAAGTTATTCCACCCAATAAGACAAATATGGGTAAAATTTTGCCATCAGTTCTTGACAAAACAAGCACTGATCCCAAATTACCACACACAGTCTCCAAACAACCAGTTGCTGTTACCACAGAATCTATATTGCCACACAAGCCAGTCACAGCTTCTGTATGTTCTGCACAGTCTGGTATCTGCACAGTGTCTGCAGCCAAGCAAAGCACAAATTTCATACAACAGCTCAGTGGGGAAACTGAAACTCACAGTCACAGTCAAACAGGAGAGAAAAAGATTAATTTTCCTGGACCAGGTTTCTTTTTGAAATCGGTTAATGAACCAACTTCGCTAAAGCCATCTACTGTGAGTACGGCACTACTGGGTACACCTACAGCAGAAATAAAACTCACAGGCCAATCAGTCACTGCAACCAAATCACCGACTATTTCAGACATTAAAGTCCCTTTAAAGACCAACCTATCAAATGTGCCAATATTACCGTCTAAAGAATCAACTGTAGTGAAGCCATCTGCTGTAAATACTACACTATTGGGTAAAAGTACAACAGAAACAAAACTCACAGGCCAATCAATCACTGCAATCAAATCACCAACTAGTTCAGACATTAAAGTCCCTTTAAAGACTGACTTATCAAATGTGCCAATAAAAGAGTCCCCACAGCCAACCAAAAATATAGTGAATGGAATGGTAAACACGTTGTGTAGCATAGGAACAAGTGGTCAAGATAAAGTTGTTCAAGGACCAAATTTCCATACAAACTCAAGCAGAAGTACAGAAGAGATTACACAAGCCACTGAAACCAATTTTACTATCCATGCTAAAGATGCAGTAGTGTTTAGCCAAGCAAATGTAGAAGCCAAACTTCCAATTTACAATACGGCCAGTAGTAACATTAATGGAGTTAGCAACTCAACAGTAGACACAGAAAGGTATCAACAACTCGCCAATGAAAGAGCTGGTTTACTGACTGGTAAAATGCAAGCAAAGCAACTTCTCACTGTACCTGTTAGAACAGGAGACATACAAACAAAACCAGCTTCTGATCTTTCAAAAGGAAATGTGGTGCTGGCCACACCTTGCAGTGAAACCAAACTGTCCAATAAACCGTGTGCAGGATTAATAACAGTCAGCAAGTTGCCCACAGACACAGTCTTGCCTGCACAACCAGGAGGTACAGAGGCCAGTCAAAACAGCAGACCTGCTTCTGAACCTGCACAGTCAAACAAATCCAGTTTGGGCAGCAATGCTCACAGTATTCCTGCTACTGAAACCAAAGTCACCGACAAGATTCACATAGAAACTATTCTGCCAAGAATGACAGATCCAGCAGTGAGTAGTAAATCAACATTTAATACCGTGCAGGTCAGTAAATCAACTGTGCCATCTAGCCCGACTACGAGGCACCACATCATACCAAAAAGCCCTCAGTTGAGATCAGAGAGAGTTGAGAGTCGATCTGAAACAAAACTGCCCATTGATGTAAAATCTGTTTCTGGCTCTGTTGTCCAAACAGGAGTCTATATAAACTCACAAGCAGATGGTAAACAGATTACCAATCTTCTTGCTGTGCAAAAATCATCTCAGACATCTGCATCTCAAATTGCTACTAAAATTGCTCTAAGAGAACAATCACCCTCCATCCTGCCAATTATTGACAATAAATTTTTAGCAAGTCCAAAGACAAAAATTAAATACTCTCTAACATCGACTGCTGAGACAACAGCTTCCATTTCCACAGGTTATATCACATCTAACAAATCTGCTATCAGTGTAGAACAGCAAACCATTACAGTGTCAGGTCAAACCATGTCTGAAGATAATTTTCAAACCTTTGCAAATTTAGTGAGCTCCCAGACCGGAGTGAAACAGTTTTGGCAGTCTATAACTGAACCAAAGAAATCTACAGAAACTAACACTCATACTGTAAACACTCAAACCTCCTCACAACCTGCTTTAAGTAACTACACTGCTACAAATATTCAGCCCCTTAGTGAAGCCCACAGAGATTGTAAAGCTCCATTTAGCCCTCCCACAGTAGCTAAACCTTGGACTGCAACAAGAGCTTCCCCTCTACCCGAGCCAAGGGTGTGTAGAACACCTATACGGACCTATACTCCAACCTTAGTACAGTGCCCTCAAAGTCCTGTGTGTTTAAACCACACTGCAGAAACAAAACCCTCATCAGTCACTGTGAAAGGCCAGATAAAGCCTCCGCTTACACCCACTAGCACTGTTCAGCCTGTGGCAAAGCCAGCCACAGACTCAAAGCTAGAAATAAAATCACCTAGAGCTAAGGACACATCAATCCCTGAGGTACAAATACATTCCCAATCACAGATAAAAACAAACACAGAATCAACTTCCATTAAGGAAGGACAACTCTTCCCAATGAAAAGTGGAGCTAATGTTCCCATTCATTTGACTGATAAACTAAAAGCAGAACCTCCCACTCGGCAGATACAGTCAAGACCTTCCTCTGCTCCTGTAGAAACGAAACCCTCAGTTGTAAAAAGTGATTCTTCAAAGTCTCCTCCAGATTTGGTCCAGATTAGCTTGCACACCAGTAACGTTCAGCCTTCGACAGAGCTACCAGTACAGAGCAGTTCTCCTGCAGAGCCAGCAACAGATACTGTCATGACACCATCCATAGTTAAAGCTGCTGTGATTGACTCTGCCACTCCTGCCTCTCTGCCTCAGGCCTCAGTCTCAGTCAAAGCTCCATCACCAAACAGAGGAACATCACTGCCATCTCAGCAAAAAGTTGGACTCAAAGACAAGGACGTTCTGAAGACCAAAACTACACCTGCACCGATGGAAGCCCCAGCAGCCGAGCCCTCCACGAAGTCAACGACATCAACTGCATCTTCAACTTCTGACAAGAAGACAATTACAGCAGAGAGGCCCCTTTCATCTGCTGAGCCAAAGTTATCCCAGAAGCTGAAATGCCTTAAGGGTAAACTCAGCGGATGGACGCGGCTCAAGAAACACATGGTTGTTGAACCAGAGGAACCTAAGTTTCCGGAGCCAGAGGCCAAATCTCAGGTTGATGCCAGTAGTAGCAATGAGGAAACAGATCGAGGTGGTAGTGATAAGTCATCCATAGACCAATGTGCCAATCAGGACATTGTGGTTCAGGACAAAGACGCTCCCAAGGCATTGAAAATGTGGGATGCCCTCCTCTTTCAGATGTTCTCCACCAAAGAACGAATAATGCACCACATCAACACCACCAAGATGGATTCAGATGAGAAAAAGGCCTCCAAAGACAATCAGGCAGACGTTCCCTCTTTTGTCAATCGCCTGCCGATTTTACTCTACAGCCCCCGTTTTGATGCCAGGAAGCTTAAAGAGGCAGCAGAGAAGCCGCTAACGAAAATAGCAGCAGTGTTTGAAAGGGGGCTGTTGAAACGCAAATCTCAGGAGGACGAACGCAAAGACTTCAATCGAACAGCTAGAGGATTCAATTCAACATAAAGTGCACATATGCAACTTGAACACATGCAAAAGTATTGGGGATTGATAAATTATTTCTCTGTTGGGTAATTCATTACGAGATAGAACGATGCTATGATCTCAGCTAGGTAAAGAGGACTCATGGAAAAGGAATCATATCAAGAGAATTGTGAAGAGCTTAAGTTAATTTTATAAACCAGGGCTGTTGTAGTAGTAGAGTATTCTTAAGGGAGAAGAAGCTTGAAAGCATTAGTAATTACTGCTTAATTGCCATAAACTTGACCCAATATTGGCACTAGAAGGTTCCCAATGGTATTAAAATTTAATCTTGGAAGGCAAAGAAATTTCTTAAAAACAAAATGCATCCCTATGCAAAATAAGTTCAAACAGTATATTTCTGGTATTCTCATCATTGTGCTTATTGCAGATGTAAAAGTTTGCACTAAAATCATCATCAAAAGGATGATAAGAAAAAAAAAGCTAGCATTGGTGCAAAAATCTGCAACTAGTTGGTTAGATTTTGATTGGGTGTAGTGTTAAATGCATGAACTATAGATATTTTAATAGATTGTCATGCGCTATCTTTTTCTATTTTTCTAAACAAAGTGAGGCTTTTAGTGTACACCGCTGGCAGGCAGTTATTAATCTCTGTAATAAATAGGGCTTTTACATTCCTGGACAACAGGGCAGATGGGTTTTGAAAGGTGGTAAACAGGTAAATTAAAGTAAGGGTCTAGTCAGAACAGATTTAGGTTTCTGAAAGTCAGGTATGGATGGATATGTGGTGGGATATATGCAGACTTTTAATCAGGGCAGGAAACTGCATGGATGGTACATTTTAGGGCTGGGCAACATGGTACCTAAAACATCTTCTGATGTCATCACATCTGACCAATCAGATTTGGTTTATAGGTGCTCCAGAAAATATCAATTGTTTTCACCAACAGTGATGATATGATAATATTTCCAGCCAGTGTTGTGACCAGCATTGTTCTATTGGTTGGTACTTTCCTGCTTTGTGATGGATCATCCAGGCCATGGACAATGTTATTGAGTTATGACTGTCATTAGGATGTAGAAGTGAATACTAATGAAGGATGATGATGACGATGGTGAAGAGGCCTGCTGTGGGACAGACTTAAGGAAATGGAGAGACATTTGGAGAAGGGGGGCAGATTTTTACGTGTGGTATGTGATATTTCACAGCTTTGGAGGTTTTTGCTACTGCTGTAGCACATTGTTGTTGTAGAAGTTATTTTGATCCTTTTTGTCTCTATTTTGGATTTTAAAAATTGTTATTTTCCACAAGATGACCATCATGATGTGGAATTTCTCTTAGGTCAGGGGCTACTTCACCCCCATAAGCTAATTATGGCCTCATTTATTATACTGATGCTAAAAATATAACATGTTTTGTTTACTGTGTGATTCTCAAAAATGCATAAAATTGAATGTGAAGTTCTTGTCATATATTTCTTTTCTTTTTTTTATCACTTTAGCTGGTGCTAAAAAAAACCTTAAGAAATTTTAAACCAAACTAGTTACAACAAGTTTAAAGGTTTAAAAGGTGACACATGACAGCTGTTAAGTTTTGTTATTAAAGGACAGAGCTACTCTATATGTTACTCTATATTTTTTGTTATTGTCAACAAATCCTGTGAAAAGAACCAACAGAGTTACTCAATCACCTAACACGTACCAACCTTGTCCATGACTGTCAGCCTTATCCCTTTAGTTCCTACTGAGGGTATAAATCTTTAAAATTGACTCACAAATTAATAGTTTCATTTTTTAAAGTATAATTAATTTCCTAAAACAGCTGGGCACTAGTTTTTAGCAAAGGTTACAGGGGTTTATAGTGACTTTGTTGAGGACTTTTTTCCGATGGCAGATGAATCCACATTTGGTGCTCTTTTAAGTATTTGGTGCAGCAGGATGGTATATGTAGAACTGCGTTAAAATAAACTGCAGCAAAATAAGCTATAAATGTTTTTTTTGTGTTTCTGAGTTATATTGCCACACTTTGTGATTAATACCATTCGGAGCAAGTTCTATATGTCAGTGAGTCAGTGATTTCTATTCAAATAAAACCTCTAATTGGCTTTAACAGTTATAAATTCAGAATTTAACCAATATCTATATCAGTTATTCTTTGTGTTAAGATAATAATTACAAAAAAGCAGCAACTTTGCAAAATATAATCAAACAATAATATAATATAATATCTGTCTCTTATNTAAAACAGCAAAGGAGAAGGCACGGTGGTGCAGCGGTTAGTGCTGTTGGTTCTGGGTTTGAACCCCGGACCCTGTTCACTGTGACCTCACAAAACATGGCTCTGGTCTTTTGAATTGAATTTATCAAGATTCAATTCAGACTCAAACATGAACTGATTGATGTGGATTGACGGTTTATTTACTCGGGGACGAGACGTGAACTCTTTCACAGCAGGTCATCGAGGTCCTGACAGATTTTCTCTTGCATCATATTAATCTCTCATGAGTCTGATACGGTTTTCTGTCATTACACCAACATCGGCTGATGTAAGACACTGTAATGAGTCTCATTAGTGTCGTCTGCTGTGGAGAACAGGCCTCAGAGGACGGGCCTGACTCCAGCCAGATAATCATCACCCCGAGGTCACAGTGAACGGCCTCATGGGACCAGGAAATACTTCACCTTCAAGTGTCAGAAGGATCCAACAAGATGTGTTTTCACAAACACACTGAACAACTGTGGCTCAGAAAAGTTTTCTTTTCATCAGCTGTTTAATAATTAGAAAAGTGCAGTGAAGTAATGATCACAATAATTAGAGGTCGTGAACAGGTCATTATCTCTTCTGTTCTTCTGTGTTAACCTCCAAAGACAACAATAATATAATATAATATAATATAATATAATATAATATAATATAATATAATATAATATAATATAATATAATATAATATAATATAATATAATATAATATAATATAATATAATATAATATAATATAATATAATATAATATAATGCTTTTGATAATATTACAGAAAAAATATCAAATATTACATTCCTTTCCTTATCCATTGCTTTAATACAAAATCAAGGTTGAGAGACTTTCTTACCTGGACAGTTCATGTCTTCAGTGTCAACAGAAACCTTCTCATACTTGCCGTGACCAGTCACCACAAATTTATACCTTTTACCTGGGGAAGTCTCCTGAAATACAGTTGACAAAACAAATAATTAATAAACAGATTACAGACGTCTATGCTGTAACTTCCTTCTTTCATTTGATGTTTGAATCATGTGAACAATCCAAAACATCACTTTGGTCTTTTAGTGTGATTTTAGTTTTTATTCATTAGCGCCAAAGTCTCTGTGTTTTCCATATTTTCCAGCTTTTTTTATCTTTACACATATTTAATATTTTTTCCTCAATATTTGTTATTTTTTTACAATAATCAAAAAATCTGAAGTTTAAAACCATAACTTTATAAAATTAATCTTTACTTCAGTTTCATTTTACAGACAGAACTGCTTTTTTTTTTTTTGTCCAATTGTGTGACTGATTTATTCATTGTATTTTCATCATCAGCTCTTAAGGTGTACCTGATCACATCTACATGAAATTATAAACAGAACTTTTGTCAAACCATTAAGGTTTTCACCAGAATGATTAAATTAAAGAGATGGAAAATGTACAAAGGAGCAAATGTTAAACCACTGTGCTTGTGGCTCATCAAAATGATGAGCCATTCTTAACTTTGGGGTTGGTATCCCTTGATGAAGATGAGCGTGTCACAAGATAATTTCTGTTACACAACTCTATGTTAATTACTTGATTTGTTTTTGCAACTTCCCCTCACATTTTTGCAAAATCAGATCATTTTCATGTTTCTTAAACGTCTCCAGACCCAGTAAAACTCTGATCATAATTTACACCCACATCAAGGTCATAATCTGTGGCAGCAGGGTCTGTGGGGTAGAAATTGCCTCATTGTAACAGGTCAGGAGCCAAAAAGGTTTGGAACAACTGCTTTAGGGGGTCCTGCTCCCCGCATTGGTAACCAGAGACTCAAATCACACCCAAGACACATTTCTTACACAACTCAGTTAAATAAGGGGGGTTTACTGTGATACAAAGTGGAGTCTGTCTTGTGGTTGAAATGTGTATGGGACTAAGTAAAAGTTGTGTGTCTAACTATTCTTGAACGAGAGCCTCAATCTATCTTGTTGACTTACTGCAGGGTCGCTGTGGAAAAGCACTGTTGTGTGATAAAAGTATGAAACAGTAATTCACCGGCACCAGACAACAGATTCGGCTGTGAGTGTGTACCTTCCCATCCTTTCCAGGAGATAATGTGTCACCAAGACTCTCCCATAGATTTTTCTTGTTTAAAACACCTCCAGGTTTTATTTCCTGCAAAAACAACAAAACACTAAACTGTCACCCCTGCCTGAACCACACCTGCTGCCACAAGGGGGCAGACATGCACAGACTGGTCATCAGCACTAAATTGAGATTTACACTCCATGAAGGGAGGCAGGGCTGTGGTTGCATGAAGCAGAGAGGAACAAAGAATAATATGGAAAAAAGCTAAGATAGAAAATCAGAATTACCTGACGTAAAGTAAAGATAGAGAAAGTTATCGCACACGTTGAAGGAAAAGCTAAGAAGAAATTGACAGAAATAAACAGTCATTGTCAATTTCAAGTCACAGAACTGAAACTTGGTGTAGAAAAAGGACTGATGCAAAAATGTTTTGTGCATCTTGTCAAAGGCACAGCAACACAGCAGGTAGTGCAAGCTAGCATGGCAAATAAACACAATAACATGAGGTAAATTGAGACTTACTGCTGGTTTGGAGGGAGAGCTGCACCTGCTGCCATCTTCACTTCCTCTCACCCACTGATTGATGAGATCAGCCACACCGACTTTTAAACCGTCTGCATCCTGACATAGAGATAACAAAATAATCGCTGTGAAAAAACAAATTTGACCACAAATGGAGGACATCGTCTATTGGTGGACATAACTTCCCTTTTTTTTAAAGAGAGATGCTGCTGATCACCTCCGTTTGTATCCAGGTTTCATGAACTCCTGATCAAAGCCGGTGATATTTAGCCTCACACCAAACCTTTTATATTCCTTCTAAACCCAAATGTGTGGTGGTGTTTAGAGAGAAAAAAGAAATTTTAATGCCACCAAACTTAATAAAAACTTTGAATAACTTAAGATATTTTAAGTTGGGGGTGCTATAGCAGGAGCATAGACTGTCTTTTAAAGTGGACGTAGACTCTGGGTCTGTAAATCCTGAAGAGCCTTAAACCTTCATTGTATTTAATGACCATCAGGGGGCGACTCCACTGGTTGCAGAAAGAAACCAGGTTATATTGAAGTCTATGTGAAAATGGCCCTGTTTCTCACTTGGTTTATCACCTCAGTAAATTTTTTCCTAATGAGTTTATGGTCTCAGTCACTAGTTTCAGTTTCTAGTTTCAAGTCACTTCCTAATATGGTTTCTTCTGGTTTCAAAAACCACTCCTCAAGGGGGACTAGTTACTTATGAGGTGTAATGTGAAAAGTTAGATGAGATAGATGATAAAGTTAACTTCATCAGTTAACCTGTTAACCTTAGATGCTGCAACTGAGATGGCGTTTTGGTTCCAGGCTTCTCCGGCCTCAAACAGGTTCTTCTTGGAGGCAACGGGTTCAGTTGGACTCGCCAGGTCTGTCAGAATCTGACCGCCTGATCTGCCTTCCTTTGACGAGACCTGGATAGAAGATACAACTTAAAACTTGGCAGTTTGTGGAGGAACCTTCAAGGAGCACAATGAAAATATTCCAAAATGCCTGCTTATTGCCTAAGTCAATGAAAGGAAAGTTCCTATTAGAGAAAGAGGCAACTCGACCTCCAGAGCATGTGTGTACTGTTCGAGTTTCTTGTCAATCTTGGAAACCGCAGCAGGTGGCAGCATCTTCTTCGTGGTGTCTTTGCTGGTGCTTTAGAAAAATGGATAAAAGTTCATGGTCAAAATCTGTTTCACATACAATACACCAGAGGGGAATGATGGAAAATATGATGATGGTTATGTTCCTTTCAAGCATTGTGTGTGTGTTAGGAGGAAGACTTTAATCTGAACAGCACTGCAACTAAATTTAATTGTTACTCTTGGGGACATTTCTAAGTGGCACTGACCCGAGGGCCAACAGAAGCTCAATGGTTGAGTCAAACTCATAGAAGAATAACAGATTTCTGCAGCTCTGGTTTGTTGTAGCAGTCACCGTAATTGGTTTGTTGCATTACTATGCAGCTGTGTCATGCTTTTAAATCTATGTGATGGCAAACAAACACAGACTCACCTTTTTCTCAAAGACTCAGTTCTCTCCATGATCTGAGGAAACACAATCAATGGTTAAAACTCACAGGAATTATCCTTATAACTCACACATGGGAATTTTATTGAGGCAGGCTGAAGTAAACTGACATAAAGTTGTTATTTGTACAAAATAAAAACTGACATTTTTTCTCATAGAGCAAAGCAGAAACTTATGTTCCCTTGCTGGCTGGGTTTTTAAGGGTGGGGTTTAAAAGAACCCTTCAAATCTGGAACATGGTCTAAATTAAAAGGAGCTGTTCAAGAAGACTTTCTGTTTTAAATGACATAAGGAAAGAAAAATGAAACAAGAATGAAATAAGAGAAGCAAAAGGTAGATGAGTAGCAGTGACTAGCAAATGTGGATGGATTATGCGAAAACGTGGCCCTGGGCAAGGACGAGTATGAGCCTAACCCTCCTATAAAGGACCCCAGACTGAAAGAGACCCAACACACATTGCACATTTGCATCTGTTTTTGTGTCTCTTTGTGGTTATTTTGTGCTTCTTTGCAGTTGTTTTGTGTCTCTTAACTCTGCTCTCGAACTTTTAAACAAGTAATAGAAACAGTGATTTTAAACAGAGGCACAAGCCCAGGGTCCTGAGAGGTCAGGGGGCCCTGTTTGATGCTTGCAACCTTTGTGTAGCTGCTGACCTTTGACCCTGAGTGTCACCTTTAGCTGCACTCACCGTGCATTTACCATCTGTTGAGACTCTGCTGTTGACTTCATCCTGTAAAGAGACAGTGAGCTGAGTGAGTGATCACTGCAGCAGGACTAGAAGTACAACTCTGACATTAAATTAGCAGCAAACTGTGACACAGATCAACAGTCACCTGATACATGCATAAGACTTACTGGGTAAAACTGAATGAGGAGTTTCTGGTGGACCAGCAGGGAGCATGAAAGAGACGGCACAGTTAACACAACACAGCAGGAAATAAATCAAGTACATCATCACAGGTTAATGGGAAATGGATCACTAAAATTGTGTTTTCCTAACTTTATTTAATATTTAATTTGTGCACCGAGCAGGGGTGATACAAAGGAATACATAGATTACTCAACAGCACAAGTAAGTCATTAGACAACTTTCCTTACTCAGCACAGCTCTGCTAAAGGTGCCTTTAAAAATCCTCCACATGCGCACACCACATATTTTGCATTTGAAAGATGCAGAAATATAAAACATTTAAAAACTCATAATGTTGTGCACTGCTCCTAAATGACAATAAAGCAATCTCATCATTGTAATGCATCATTGTTGCTGTACATGGGGAACAGCTTCATTAGCAAAGAAGAGTAAACATCTAGCACCAGAGAAAATCTGGACTATTTCCAACTTGAACCCTGCTGCAAAACGGCAGCTTTGATTCAGAGTAAAACCGAGTGGCAACCTCAAGGGCTGAAAAATGAGGCCAATGCTGAAATGCCAAAAAGTTTTTAAAGACCACTAGAGTCTGGCTCCAACAGTTCCCATAGACTCCTATGACAAATTACCTGTTTACACTTGATTAAGGATTAAAGTTATGGTTTATTGACGGTGTGGCCTCCTTGAGTGACAAATGGGTGAACGAATGCTTGTCACAAATTGGCATACATGCTTGGATTAGCTGGGATTTATCGAAAGAGTCAGACTACATCCATCTTTATGTACAATCCATAGGTAATATAGTGATGCATGCTGAATGCATGAAACATATAGTACCTTTAATTTCATATTCATGTCAGAATATAATTACCATATCATTTTTGGGTTTATAAGATACCTTGAATGTTGGGCTCATGGGGCCGTAGCAGTTTACTGGCTCCTCGCCTTCACTGCTGCAGAGAGAAACTGCAGATCTTCTGTTCACATCCTCACTCCTCCTGTCTCCACTTTCCACAGCTCTCTGGAACCACACCAACAGAGAAACATCAACATAATGTTGGCAGGGGTCTGATCATACCTGATCAATCAGTAAAGCTGGGCTATGCAGCATCAGTCCTCATCAGTCCATATTTATTTTAGTACCAATTTATTATATAATTGCAGGGACAGTTTTCTTCAATAGTTCCTTATCTCTTTTACATAATGATACAGTTTTAAAACCGTGTTCAAACACTGTGATATTTGGTAGAAAAAAACTAATAAATAGCAAATAGCTAAAAGTTGTTGCAACAGCTTACACGCAAGGTTACTTTCAGATTCAAAGCCAACATTTCTCTGGGAGATTTATATTAAACATGCATGTATTTGATGAAATAGTCTATATAAGACTTGGAGAGACAGGAATATTTTTGAAGTTATGCCAGCACACTTAGTAGCAGAGGTATGATATGAATAACAAGAGTAAAATCCCTTGAATGCTTTGTTAGCACCCCACTGTGTGAGAGGGCCTGACAAGACTCACAACACATGTTTCAGAGATGCAGTCATGGGGGTAAAAATACAAAAATCATCCTTATGATGGCACTGTTGTGACGACATGTGGACATTAAAGCGATCCAGTGGGGGACTATGAAATAATGTTTTACAATCAGGTCCGTGTTTGTTCTCATTCAAGCACACAGTGACACGAAACACATTCCTGCCAGTGGTTTCACAGTATTCCAAGTTTGAAATTGTTTTTGCAAATGTTTTATGTGGAAGGAAATGGATTCAACATGTTGTAGGAATATAACAGGACATCACTGAGTACCTTTAATATCAGTGAGTCTGAATGTACTCAATATGTTTCATGGGATTTTAGTCAATAGAGAGAATGAAAATAACACTGTAAGATTTCACCATACCATTTTGTTATGTCTATATATATATATATATATAGCTCGAGGAAAGGGGTCATCTAGCCAAGAAAAATATTCGATATTTTCCAACATATTTTAGTGTAAATGGAGACAATAAAATGACTTTACTAGTGGGGCAGAAAATACTGGTTGTGGCAATAACAGCAAGGGGAATGAAAGCTAACCGTGTCCGACGTCTTGTGCTCTTCCTCCTCTTGCTCCTCATCTTTGTATCTCTGCTCCCTCCTGTTGTGGAGGTCTTCCCTCTCTTCATGTGTGAAGCTCAGCTCTTCTTCCTCTGGATCATCTTCATCTCCAGGGCTCTGTCGAGTTTCTGCTGACCTCCACTTCTTCTGCAAAGTCGGCTGTACCTCTTCCTCCTTTTCCTTCACCTGCTCCTGCTCCACCTCGTCATCCACCCTGCAGGCCACTCTACTGTGGAGGAGAATAACTGAACAGTTGAGTGAAGTCAAAGTGTTGCTAATTAAAGCACAATCAGATCCAAGCAAACAAAACATTGAGGACAACAGTTAGGGTAACAGTGAGTGGAGAACACACACCGTGGCCTCATGGTCCCTGCCGCCAGGTAGGACGTCCGGTCTGCTGGTTGGCCTGTGGCGTGCTGCAGTCTGGTGTCCTGTTGCAGAAAGACTGATGAGCTGTATGATGTCCTGACTTCCTTTTTGTTGCTGGGCATCTAAAATAAACCAAAAGAAAAGCAAAGCAGTGATGAAACAGAAGTTATAATTCATTTTCATATTACTTTCAGCAACAGGTTCAAACATGAAATGTTTTGAGTTGATCGAGTCATTACATTACAGAATTTGAAATAGCATTAATGAGCAGATGAAGGGCACAGTTAGCTGTATAGACAGCATTAGACTTTAGTGATAACATTTATTCTCATGATTACAATTAGGATTGATTAGCGTGTCCTTTTTTCATGATGTAAACTCAGCACAATCCAGGACTCATGTTCAGCTTCAATGTGTTCATGATGATTGTAGTCCTGATTCATTTATTCATTCTTTTACTCATCTGTCAGACATCAAAGTGACTAACAATTGAGGGACATCAGTGATGCTTCAGTGCAGTAGAAGGCCAACAGGCTACATCTATTGAATAAGTGCAGGAGCTCAGATAAGAAAGTGCAACAAAAGTGCCGGTTACACATGTCAGGGTTTCAGAGGTGGTTCTCTCTGAAGAGATGAGTTTTCAAGAGCTTCTTGAGGACAGAGGGACGTCTATGCTCTGAGAGGATTCAGGAGCTGGTTCCACCATCAGCTCCATCCACATTCATTGGGGGAAAACTGGCTGAGAAGCAGCATGGAGCTGAATGTCTGAGTTCAAGTAGATGGTTCAGATCCAGAAGTCTCTCTAAAGGCAAAGATTAGTGCCTTGGACTTGATTCAGATGACAGTGTGTAGCCAGTGTAGGTCGATGAGTATCGGAGTGACATGTGCCCTTTTGGGCTGATTGAAGACCAGACAGCTGCTGCATTCAGGGTCATCTGTGAGGGTTTCACTGAGCACAAAGGAAAGTCTGCCAGAAGAGCACTGCAAAAGTCAAGGCGAGATAGCAAAGGCCTGGAGCAGGAGATAATTACTGCCTTCACTTTCACACTGAATATTTAAACAACTTTAAGCTTTTTGAAGCTGAACAATGTCAACACAGCTCATGAGGACAATGCTACAATCAAATACCTTTAGCAGTGTGGAGTATTAGCAGGTTAACATTTGCTGACTATTGTATCACAAAAAAAATTAATTTGACCTGACGCTGACGCTGATGAAAAGCTAATGGGTCACCAAACTTATTACAGTTTCATCCTGAAGGGAACCTGGATTTCTGTAGGATGTCAGGATATATTCAATGATTGTGGATATTTCAGTCTGGTGTTGAACTGACTGACCAACATGAATGAGGTACGCCAATGACACGGCTAAAATAAATTATACACAGTAGATACTTGTCTGAGTAAATTACAAATAGAACATAAATATACAGGAAAGAACAAATCCTCTTTTTCAAGTGACACTTCTCTGGAGACATTTATGACAATACCTTGCAGCATGTCAGACAATGTTTCACTTCATTATCGCTCAGAAATCAACTGGGATAGACAAATTTCTTAGATGTGATTGATTTAACATGGATCTCTTGAGACTGGCCTAAACATCAGATACATTCAGAACTGGACTTGTTTGAGGTTCAAATCCAGTTGACCTAGATGACTGGCTTCGTACCTTCTCTTGAGGTCTGACTGAAGCTTCTTCGGACAGACTACTTCTTTCTGTCTCCTGTCCCTCCTCGTCCTTCACCTCTTCATCCTCCTGCCATTTCCCCTCCTCACGTCCTGGTGCTGAACGTGTCTGCTCCCTGGCCCTGCAGTCATATTGCACCTCCTGCTCGCCACGGTTCTCCAGCCTATGACTCCAGTCGCTGAAACCCTCGTCCTCCTCCAGGACCAAGCAGCAGGTGGGTTTCAGCTCCTCATCCAACCTGAGGAGCAAACAGAGAGCAGTGACCTTAGAGGAATGGATGAATACACATTCTGACTTGAATTAACAGGACCAGAGCTCTGAGCCAGGATGAACTTGCCATTAGACCATCTGAATCCCAGTAGACGCATAAAGAAAACATGCAAACCACTGTGCTGCTGCATGACACACACCAGAGAAAATGAAGACCATATGTAGTGTACGTGTGCTTGTGGGTTGAGAGAAGCTCATAAATAGTTTTAATATTTAAAAGTATTTCAAAAATTAGACATATGGTCTAAATATTATCCTCTAAATGTATAAAATACATGTTTTCTAAATACTGGTGTTTCATATACTAATGTACACTGAGCACATTTATATGTCTTATTTATATATTTTGTGCAACAGTGATGGAAGAACAACTCAGATTGTTTACTGAAGCTTTAACATATAAAGTACATAAATTTAAGTTCTCAATATGCAGAGTGGTACATTTCAGAATAAAAAAGTATATTGTATTAGATTATAATCATAAATGCAAAACTGTGTTCATCCCTTTTAATGCATATATGAAAGTGAACGTAGACTCAGGGTCTGTAAATAAATGTAATAAATTGTTGTTGTTATCACAATGCAGGAGATGTGTGACAGGGACAGTGGTCACAGTGCACAAGACATATTTGACAATCCACATCTTTTGAACACAATGAATTTAAGGAGACTGAAGGTGCTTTATTTCTACCCAACGCTTGAGGCGTCAATTGCAGATTGAAGGTGAATCTATGATGGAGACAGTTTTTGAGAGATTCAAATCAAAGTCAAAAGTGTGACTCCCAACCCTGTTCTCCCCCCTAGCTCAAATCTGTACTTAATTAGAATAAATGTAATTATTATTATTATTTTTTTAATTTTGTTTTTCTTGATGGCTTTCAATTATTTGTGTATATGTATGTATGTATATATCTGTACAGGTGCTGAGAGAAGAGCTAGAAAAGACGTGGAAAGTGAAGGCAATAGTCGTCCCTGTGGTGATCTGAACACTCAAGGCTGTGACCCACAAACTGGAAGAGAGAGAGAGATCCACGAACAACATCGACAACTTCTCGGTCCAGAAGAGAGCAGTCCTGGGAACAGATAAGATACTGACCAACCCTCAAGCTCCCAGGCCTCTGGTAGACGACCTGAGCTTGAAGGAGGAAACACATATAAGACCACTCATATATATCATATTCTCAGCCCAGCACTCAGCCCTATTGTTATTGATTTTACACGCCCCTCTCATGGTCCCTCAATTTTTTCTTTGGTTTAAGTGCCAAAAGAGTGGAAGACAAAAATAGTGATCGCAGATTGGATTGTTATGAACCTCACTATCTACTTTATTGATGGGAGTCTCAGTGGGCCACACTCACAGTGGCTGCTATTGTTTGTCCAGTTCACTTTGTACTTAGGCTTCACCCAAAAAACGCACTTAGCCCAAACTACTGCTGCAGACGTCTGCCATCTCGTCCTCAGTCCTCTGGTCAAAAAGGGTTCAAAGCGGTTGAATTCACAGACGCTGCTTCAGGTTAATCAGCTGCTGAGTTTCTCATCCAGGTCGTCAGCTGTTTTTAATGTCACAGAAAGGTCTCGAACAGGGCAGAGTGTTGATCAAGGAGGCAGGTGGCAGACAGGACCTGCAACTTCAAGAGACAGTAACCATGGAAACATCAAACAGAGAGGCGCTACTGCCTCCTGTTTCAGTCCCACTCAGCAGACGGACCCTCATCAGCAACAGCTGCGGTTTTCTCAAGTATTTGCTCTATTTACTCTCTATCATTTATATAATTTATTATTAATTATATACAATATAGTCATTTGTATCTTATCTTACAGAAGTAGTAGATGGATAATATTCAAATCTCCAGTCAGTAAGAACCATGATGCTGATGACTGAACCAGTGAGCTGTAATTGAGTCTGCTCAGCGTCACACAATCTCAGGGGAGGATGATTTTTCCCCTGGAGAGATTTCCTCTGAGGACCTACCTCTGACCAAACAACTGGAAACTGATGGAGCAGCAGCTTCCTCGGCTCATTCACCACAGCAGGTCTTTTCCCCTGTAATTAGCACTGTAGCTGGTGGAGACTGAGCTTTAACAAGATGAACAGTCGACTCATCTGCTCATTTCAATCCTCACCACACAACAGAAGTGTTTCCAGGGGACACTGAAAAGTGTTGAACCCAACTGGAACACAGTTGTTTGATGATTTGTAGCTTTTGAAGTTAAAAGCATAAACAACAAGTACACATGGATGTCTTGTGATTGGATGCATGAATTATAATAGATCCACGCAGTCACCCCAGCAAGAGAGAGGATGACCTACAGCAAAGAGCCAAGGGTTGGACTCAGACCTGTGGCTGCTGGGATTACCAGTCTAGCCACAGAGACGCTCCCCTCAGCACTTTTTTTGTCCCCTGGAAACACTTCTGTCTTCTGTATTTGCATCTCATCTGTTGTCAAGAACATGACTTTGAATTTGCTTGTGTTTTGTCTATTTGCATTTATTCCCAGACAGCAAGACACTTGGACCACATCCGCATATGGATCAAGTCTGGTGCACACACAGAAAAACCAGGTATCAGCCACCAACCAAGGATGACAGCTGGAATCTACCCATATGTGGACTTATGTGAGCCAGACTCAGACCATGGAGTCGAGGCATATAGTGGGCCAGAGGTTTTGTTTTGTTGTTTGGGCTGTAATCCAAAAGATACCAAATGTGTCACCCCACTACCTAAATTCAACAGGAACCAAGTTTTGGTGTCTTACTGGTCTATTATCATTTATTAACCATTCCTTTGTTTCATTTCATTTGTGAAACCTTTCAGCTTCCCCTCTGTTTCTGTTCTGGCTGGTTGATACTTACAAATCTGTAAACAGTGTCGTACTCACTCTGTGTCATGTGTGAGGTCGTTGTGAGGCGGGGGCTCCGGCCAGGAGGGGCTCCCCTCCCCTCTCTGCTTCTCCCTGGCTCTCCTTCTTCGCTCCCGCTCCACCTCCTCAGCATCCTCCTGGCTCCGCTGGGCCGTTACCCTGCAGTCAGTACGGATACCAACAGGCTCAGCACACAATCCCACATCTTTGAAAAAAAACTGCTTATGGGGGTTTAGGTAACACCTTAAAGTATCAGATCTACAGGCGGAGCTTCTGTATGTGAGAAATTGGCAACAGTACCAGGATTCAAACTGATGGTTAATATACATTACAAATCAATCCATCTATTAGCTATAATGCTAAGCCTTTGAGGCTGGAGCCAAACACTGGGAAGAAAGGGGAGGTTGCCAGTCTATAACAGGGCCAACACATGTCAGCAATTGTATTGTTTTTCCCCTTAATTTGTCTTAAAGGTCAGAACAATCATCTCCTTCCACCAAAGTCTGATTGAGTACATATTATGATAGTCATTAAAGCGTTATGATGTTTAAACTGTGTAAAATCTTTCACCCTATGTTCAAATCTCATCTTCACGACTTTCATCTTCATCATTTTATCCCTGACATATTTGGTATCTTTCTTTGGCTCAACTGTCAACCCACCATGACGTCACTCATGGGTTTGTGAGCTGCCGTTTTGAAGCCTTCAGTTTGTAATTTGTCTGTTGGCCATTTTGTCTTTTTTTAAACCAGAATAAACCATATTTGGAGGAGAAGGTGGAGCTGAGGAGGAGTGAGGGGTGGATCTGACCTGCTCTGTACTCTGATTGTCAGGGGAGGGAGGTTATTGTGTGTGGTACAGTCTGTCAATCGCACTGTATCCATGCCCTAACACACACTGTGCTTTGTGGTCTATAATAATGGACCATCATTTGAAAATTAACATCATGTTATATTGAACAACACTTGAAACTAGACTGAGACTATAAACTCATTAGGAAATGATTTACTGAGCTAATAGGTCAAGTGAGAAGTAGAGACATTTACCCATAGACTTCAATGCAATCTGACTTCTCTTTACAACCAGTGGATTTGCCCCATGATGGTCATTAGATTAAAAAACAGATTTAAGGCTCTTCAGCATTGGCTTCATCTTTCAGACCCAGAGTCTACATCCACTTTTCTATATTTTGGCTACAAATCATGTGTTATAGTAATGATGAGCTTATGCTCCATGAACCGTCTTTCACGTGTTTGATGCCAGTTGGAGCATTTGAAAAGATGCTAGACTGTTCCGGTCTGCTGCTGAAGAGATAAGTTCGTTCTCCCTTCTCTATCTCCACAGCTGCTGCAAATCCCTCAATCCTCAGGGGCTCCAGATCCACAACATGGGGTTAAAGTATGTGCACTCTGAACATCTCATTCTGAAAGCATTGCCATTAATCTGCTGCTGTAACAGCCTCCGCGCCTCTGGATTCAGGCTTTCCACCAGATGCTGAACCTGGCTGCAGGGATTTACTCCCATTCAGAGACTAGAGCATTAGTGCGCTGCAGCGCTGATGTTGGGTGATAAAGTCTGGCTCATCACAAAGGTGCTGGATGAGGTTAAAGGCAGGTTTCTGTGTAGACCAGAAAAGCTCTCAGAGACAATTTATCTTGGTATCTGGCTTTGTTCACAGGATGGTAGACAGGAAGATGGTTGTTTAAAAAGCACTAAATGATGTAGCTCTGACAGGATATATAATATATAAATGGAGAAATTGAAATTTATACCATGTTCAACACATGATCCACATTTGCTATTTGTTATTTGTTTGGTACAGCAGTGAAAAATCTCTATGGAAATGTTTATGAGGTTTTTTCTCAGGTAAGTGGAGGAAAAAATGACCCTGTCTTTCATAGAAAGCTCATTCACGTCTTCTCTCTGATCGGCTTTAGGTTCCAGGAGGCGGGACTTGATAACAATAACTCTTTTTATTGTCCAAGCACATCTGGTGGAGCTTGAGCCAGCTGCTGTGCTGTTTCGCTTAATTTCAATCTCTGGAGGGAAACAAAGAGAGAGACAGAGAGAGAGAGGGAGGAGGTGAGGAGATGGAGGAGCAGGAGCAGGACGGAGGATGGAGAGAGACTTTAATCCCGCAGACCTCCATCATACTTGCAGAGGTCTGGAGAACATCTTGTCAGAAAACTGGAATCAGAACAACTCTGGAAATATTCAGTCAGTCTGAAAGTGTCCACCTCTGAAAACAGACACTGTTGTTGGACTTTGGTTGGCTACAAACAAGTTTTCCAAAGTCTTATGTCATTGGTTTTAAAGGAAAAATTCCAGTTTATCACAACTTGGATTATACTTTTTAACATCATGATTTGTGATGGGATTGTACAAGTTAACTGGAAACACAGCAACACTGATAAAAATAAATTAGACAGAAAAGAAAGTGGATGGGTCTGTTCTTAGACAAGCTAATACAGAAGAAAAAAACAGAGGTGAACAACAACAACTATATATATATTATATTTTAACCATATTTTGTTCATTTGTATCAAATGCGTCACTGATTTTTGATATGAAGTCTATACTTGTCAGTGTTGTTTTTCAATATGAGTACCTTTAATTTTGGAGTTTTTTTGTTCTCTTTTGTTTTGGATTATGATTTATTGTTTTATTGTATTATTATTTTGTTTGATATTTAATTGTAATGATGTAATTTCATGGACTCCAGGAAGAGTAGTAGCTACCTTGGTAGTAGCTAATGGGGATCCAAATTAATAAAATAACTCCTGTATATGCTGATAATTCAAGCACAAGTTTGAGAAATTCGACCTGGGTATATATCAGGTATTTGGATTGTTGGATTGTTGGTCCAGACCACATCACTAACATGATGTGCTGATATCCAGGGGAAGTACAACTTCCAAACTAGCTTTTACTGTGGTCATTGTATTGATGCTGTTTGTATTTTCTACAATAAATACACAAAACTCAAGTTGGTGGTTGGCGATGTGTGGTTTGCTGTGACACAAAGCCATAGCAAGAAACCCCAAGGGAAACACATGATTCAGTCAGTCAGCAAACACACTGTTAAAGCAAACTAAACTTTGTCACACACTTCTCAAGTGTTTTTTTACAGTGTTTAAGCTTGTAATCCTTTCATTTTTATGGCTGGCAGTTAGTTTGGTGATGTATAAAAGGCAAGTAACACCAGTTTCTTTTATCTTTGGTAGGTAACCATCTTTGTTTGATTAAGAGGTCTCACTTTTCAGAAACCCCATCCAGCTGGTAGAATCTGCTGGTAAAAGCAACTTGTGACATTAGTGATGATCACAACGCTGCAGTGCATGGTTTTCATTAGAAGAAAACATAAAACATCCAGACCATTCATCTTTGTACTGGCCAATTGCTGGTTGAATAAATGCAAAGGCTTTCACCCAAAAATAAGATTAATTTTCCAGACATGTCAACCCCTTCAGTTCATCAAACCTTTGTCTTGATGAGATCATCGCAAAGAGCATCTTTAATGTGTAAAAACCTAATTCAGATATAAAAGACTGATGAAAACATCATTGGTTGCTGGTGTGGGAGTCAAACAGGCGGCGGTCATTATTATGTGGGAAAGTGACCTACATAAGATTGTGCTCACCAGAGATGTAGTGGGAGCCATGTTGGCAGGATTCAGTCTTTAGCTCGCTGTAAATCGATTTGATATGTGACAGGACTGTTTCAGCTTCTCACTCAGGCCATTTTTGGGGGAAATGGGTCAACTGGGGATGAGGTCTGATTGTCTGGGCCTCATCATTGCTGTCCAAGTATGAAATTCACCATATTAAAGGTTTTGCACATTTTAGCCCAGGAACCACAGTTCAAGTGTACTTTGCAGTAATAAAGTAAAGAAAAATAAAAATATTTCTCCAATGAGTTTTTAGATTAAGTATAATAAAGTATATATATAAATAAATGTATTATATAAATGTAAATGTATTTCTACATTTCTAATAAAAAATATTTCTATGTTTATTTATTTACTTATTTCTGTTTTTCTACATTTTTTAAAATGTATTTCTACATTTATTTATTTATCCAATTATTTTCTTGAACAATTCTATATTTTTTAATTAATTTATTTTGTGCATTTTTACATTTATTAATTTAATTCTGTGTTCTACATTTTATTGATTTATTTCTGTATTTCTATATATTTTTTTACCTAGGCGGTCCTACCTCAGTCTAAAGCTGGATTGGTTGAGGTGATGTGATCGGTTGGAGGTTTGACAGGAGCTTTGCCTCTTGTGGGACAGTACTTTGGTGACTCTCCTTGAAGGTAACTGGGGTTTTGTATTGTGTATTTTTGTATTTTGAGCTCTGAGGTGCCTTATTAAAAAATGTCACTAAAGGAGCTGAGAAGTTGCTAAGTTGGCAACACTTGAAATGAGCTATATAATGTATTCACTTATTTCTATCATTATTTGCACTTAATTACTCTTTTCCACCAAAATACGATCAAAGTAATATTCACTTCTAGTGACTGCAGCTTTATGAAGCCATGTTATGGTTCTGCTCAGACTCTAACTGCACTTGGATCCTGGTCTGGTTTAAAACAGTTCAAACTGCAGGTCCAACATTTACACAAACATTTACCCCAAACCATCATCTTTCCCAGAGTGCGTTTGTTGTCTAAGCCACAGACCTGCACTTTATACACCCTAAATCCCCTCAAGCACCTACTGGTTACTGTGCAGGGATTAATAATTAAAATGTATTTGCTGTTGTAGATCAGAGACAGAGATGGGGGTTGATGGGGTCTTTTGTTAGACACTACCTGTGTCTAACAAAAGACATTGTGGAAAGTTTGTAACTTCGGTAGATTGAGATGAGGTATGTCTGCTCCGCCTTACTCATAATGCAGCTACAGTGTGTTGCCTCTGCAGGGCAGTCTGGTGGATGAGGTTTCCTCAGGGTCTGCTGGGACATTTAACGTGATGCTGCGAAGCATAAATGTGAAACCAGCCAATAATGGAGAAAATCTCTATGATACGCATCACTTTTTCCAGCATTTACACAATGAGGCAATGGAGGCCTGGGGAACGGCATTTTCATTGTGTGTGTGTGGGTGTGTGTGTATTGGGGGGGGAGGGGGGGGGGGGGCAGGCCTCAGCCAGATGATGTCATGGCCATTAAGGAGGTTGCAGCTATAAAAGAAGCCATTGAACTCAGTCGCTCTCAATGTCATTTTCAGTGAAGTCACACAGAAATGTTCCACTGATCTGAGAAAACAACAACCTCACTGACAGCAGGGGCAGGAGACGGGTGCAAATGTGAAAAACTACTCAATTAGGCTGGAGGAGTCAGATCAGACTGTAATAACTGTGACTGGGCCAATGAAGCACCAAAAGGTTCAACAGACAACAAAATAATATGATAACAGGTGGTTGGATCGAAATTGAGACTTTATCATACACCCTGTGATTTACTGTCATTTCACTGAAAGAACCAGGCCTCAATACACAGACAAGTTGATACTGGTAGGTACAGTAGAAGAAAACAACACTATGTTGAACAAAGGAGGACAAACTGGGTGTTTTAGAGGAAAGGAGAAATGAATAATTAGCTTTGTAAATACTGGGGACTTACAGACTAGTCAGAAAATGGTTTCAACGACTTTTTTCTTACTATGTAATTAAAAAGTAAAACGGGAAAAGCAGTCACACAGTATATTACAGTACCCACATACTGTAATATTCTTATTACTGTGCAATGAAAATAATGTAAAGCTCCTATAGTGGGCATATGAAAAATAATAACCATCCAAATAATAATAATAATCCAAACCGGGGGGTGGGGGGGGCATTTAAATAACATGTTAAAAGTAAAGTGAAATCACAGCAGTAAAAGTACAGCTTTAGCTCAGTAATAATAAACATTGTGAATGACCAAATTGTTTAATTCATGTAAAAACAATTGCAAAAATTGTTGCAATTATGCAAACTCATTTGTTGGCAGGACAAAGCTCTGTTTGATTGATATCTCAACCGGGGTTTTTCTATGATAAACCGTGCATGTGACAGACCTGGTGGTGATAATTACACAGAACTTTCATTATGCTAATGCTGACATGGTGTGGTGTGTTTACTGTTGACTCATGAAGGAAGTATCGCACAATCAACCTGGCTCTCTGCTGCTAACATGCCACCTTTTAAATGACCTGTTACCATTAGCTGCCCCAGTACTTATCCTGAATAATGTCAGTCACAGGGGGTCTTGGTGTCCCATAACTTTCAGTAGTAAACACTACACATACCAAACGTCAGTTTACTTCCCAGTGCCTTTGTTCTCCTCTCTTACACTAGAATCAAAATTCTCCTAATAAATTACTCCGATAACAACATGTGGCTGGTTCAGTGGCTCCTCCACAGTGCAGTTTCACATCAGGTGCTCCACAACCACAGTAATCACAGGGATGAATGAAGCTGTCATACCACATTATTTGGCTGAAATTAAAGCACTGTAGTATATCAATTTTGGTTTGGAAAACAATTCTACTTGTAGACAATCAACACTGACAACAACAACTAACAACCTATCATACATTCTGATGGGGGGGCACATGGGGTTGCCAATGAGATATAACCACCCAGGCTTTGAAAGAGAGACCACAGAAAGGCAAGGCAAGGCAAGGCAATTTTATTTGTATAGCCCATTTTTACAAACTCAAAGGGCTTTACATAGCATCATAACAACATCCTCTGCCCTTAGACCCTCACATAGACTGAGGAAAAACTTAAAACAAAAACCCTTTTAACAGGGAAAAAAAGAGAAACCTCATGGTGAGCAACAGAGGAGGGATCCCTCACCCAGGACGGGCAGAAAAAGAAAGGTCCTCTCTATCATTTGTCTGTTGTTCTGGATGGTTTGATTCCAGGTCCATTATTGTTTTTGTTTTGTGAACGCTGCTTTGGTCAGATGATATGCCCTTCTGACGTGGCAGCCACTGCATGCTAACACTAAAGCCAGAAGCACTTTAAGTTGTAATTTTATTATAAATTTGCCGCTGTTGATCAGGTTGTATGATAATGACTGGATCTACGCCAGATTGTATGTTATTCTGTCACAGATGTACATTAATTGTTCTATTTGAGCACGTGTCGGAGGTTTAAGGAGGTTGTTTTACATTGTTTTAATTGCACATTTGATTTATTTTTCTATATTTTAGATTCAAGCAATGTGTTCTCTGTTTAATTTGACTGCAATAAAGTTAAAGCTGAAATACAGAGAAATTAGCCAACATTGCTTTTCTCCTGCAGTTCCCATGATGCCCATAACATTATATTCATTTAATGTATATTTTATATGCTGCTGGGTGTACTGTACCCACCATAGGTGCCATTTAAAATCTTTATAACTGTTGTGACTGTGGTGGAGTAAAGAGCAGTGATGGGAGAAACCAAATTCAAAGAACCATTTAGCAGAATGGTTTAGTCTGTGTTTTATTATCTTAATACTGGATCATTATTTTTGATGTATTTATATGTGGTGCATTAATGTTGAGTAATTGAAAATTCAGCAGGTCAGATCCAAATAATAACCTTAAATGGTGCAAAGTTCAGCAGCTAAATGGCCCAAAGTTAAAAACAAAACAGGAATTAAGAAACTTCCAGCTTTTCTGCAGCAATGGAAGTAAATGAAGCCTAAAATTTAATCCAAACAATGACTACAGGTTGATGATTACAACCCTCTCTCTGCACAAAGGCAGAATATGAACAAACTGTGTTACTTCATCCTTTGATGCGTTATTATTATATTGGTGTCAGAATGGAGAGAAACAGACATAAGGCAGGCTGGTAGGGCGGGGGTTCAACCTACAGCCAGATCATTTGAGGCACAGACCCAGACGGACGCTTCACATGATGTACGGGCAGCACAGTCTCCAGGCTGAAACATCATGGATCTGCAGCTGCTGAGTTCATTCCCACAGGCCATGAGACTCGTCAATTCACATTAGGAATATACATGTACATGCACAACCTCACAAAAAACACATACTTTTAATATCTGATTTTACTACATTTTTATCTGCTACTGTTTTATTTATACTGTTACATATGCAATAATTCATTAATTCAGTAACTTAACTATTATAATATAATGACTCCCTGACTTGAGCACTTCATCATTACAATTGACAATTTGCACTATATGTTATGTCTTAATTGTCTTATATGTCTATTTTTATGCTGCATGTGTATATTTCTACATTTTTGTGTTTTTGATATGACTGTATGACTGTGGTCTAAATCACATTAAGGTTCACCTTAAAACAAAGTACAAAGTTACTTCCCCCCTCTCTAAGAAGTAAAGGTTAGTGTGACACTAAAGTAAAAGACAATTAAAATAAAATTCATTTTCTCTGATGGTTTTCTTATTTGATGATGATGCATGAAATTCTGTTTTATTCCTGATACATGATCAATTTCTGCAGGACTCGCTTAGAAAACTGCTAATTTCATCCTGCATGTACGAGTGAGGACAAAGCAAAGCTGTCGTGTTAAAAACATTTTTCTCTGACCTGATTAGGTTCTGCAGGAGCTGTCTGCTGGAGCTCCTTCTTCTGATGGACTCTGACATGGTGGACTGGGCTGCTCCAGGTCTTTGGTCCTGGTTATGGTTGTTGGACACAGTCTCTGGTCCTGCTCCCAGATCTGATCTTGGTTCTGGAGTCTTAGACCTAAAGCTGCTTTCTTTCTCTTCTTCTTCTGTCTCCGTAGCTCATCTCTCTTTCTCACTCTATCTCTCTCTCTCCTCTGTTTAGTGGCAGCTCTCTCCTCCCGCCATGTGGTTTTCATTGAAGCATTTTGATCCCCCCACATCTCCACCCCTCCCACTTTTACAAGGTCACGTGACTCTCTCAAGGGGAAAAGTAAGATGATATCATAACAGTGGATCAGTAACAATATCGTATGCATGTATACTGTGAGGGGCGTGTCAGCCTGTGTTTATACATAGAAACACGTTCAGAGAGAACAGCCCAGTCAACATCAGGTGACTCACTACTAATGACTTCTGAATTTTGAATTCTGAATTAAGAATGAGAATGTATTGATTTTCATTCATTTTTTACCGATCAGTGTCTCTAACAGAGTCCTGACTGTTATTGAGAGAGGTTATAGACCAGTGAGTATCTCAGCTTTTAACAACCTCCTCAACATGGATGTCCAAGATCCAGTTAATTCTTTCAATAATTTTGAAAATACCTTAATAATAATATATATGAAGATATAATAATAGTTAATAATATATGACAATATAAATATACATTTAGATAAAGGTACATTAAAAGTTGAACATTTTCAATCATATAATCTTTTAAATTTTTTTTATCACAAAGGTAAAAGTTTCAACTCAGTCATAATAAAGTTAAATGACGTGGACACTCAAATGAGAGAGTGTCAACCCACTGTGACGTCACCCCTTGGTTTGTGAACTGTTGTTTTGATGCCTCCAGTTTGTAATTTGGATTTCAGCCATCCTGGGTTTTTTTTAAAACCAGAATTAATCATATTTGGAGGAAAAGGTGGAGCTGAGGAGGAGTGAGGGGTGGATCTGACCTGCTCTGTACTCTATCCTGATTGTGTGGTACAGTCTGTCAATCACACAGTAGCCTTGCTCCAAATTCATTGTTGTTGTACTGAAGACTTGAAGCTAGAGACTGAGACCATAAACTCATTAGGAAAACATTTACTGAGCTAATAAATCAAGTGAGAAATAGGGACATTTTCACATAGACTTCAATACAATTGGACTTCTTTTAACAACCAGTGGAGTTGCCCCCTGATGGTCACTAGATATACTGCAGGTTTAAGGCTCTTCAACATTTGCTTCACTTTTCAGACCCAGAGTCTATGGAAACAGAGCTTTTTGTTGGTGGAAACCAACTGAATAATACAAAAAGTCACCTGAATGATCACAGTCTGTCCTTAATATGTTTTACCCATCCAATCAAATAAAGAGTGGGTGGAGATGCACCTAATCTTTAATAATTAATAAACATTTGTAGCATTTGACAAGACAAAAACAAAAAAACACACAGCAGCAACAAAATAACTAATAATGATATGAATGATAAGAATATGAATAACATGCTTTCAAAATAATGCTAAGAATAATGATAAATTACATTCAAAGTGCAATGTGATCCCAGATTGAGTCCATGATGTCGAGATCAGGGCACTGTGGGAGGCCAGACCATGACAGGTTGTATGTCTGGGCTCATTGTCCAACAGCACAATGAATTTGGGACCAATCAGATGCCTCCTGATGGTTCTATATGATGATCAACAAACATTAACAGGTCTCACAGGTGATAGTAGATAAACTGAGTCCAAGTTGAGCTTTTGTCTCTGTTTTTCTGGGACCTTCAGTGGAAGTGAAGAGTGGTCTGGTAAATTCAAGTTCAGTGTAAATAATACTGTATGTATGTGTAAAACTCAGATATTAGCAACAGCCTGAAAACGAAGCTGAAGGGATAATGAGTTTACTGGATCTGGTTACTGTTCAGCAGGTTATGAATAAGATATGGCAGCTTCGAACAGGAGCAGCTGCTGGAGGCGATGAGCTGATCTCCACGTACCGAGGCACATCACTGTCACCGGGGCTTAACACTACCCAGGCTGTTTGTTTGTTGATTGTTTATTTCTGTTTTTCTAAGATAACAGACTCAGCTTCTGAACACAAAGACAGAAGTGGAACTTTTCTCTTTAAAAAGTCTCCGTCTATCAGTCCAACACACACACAGATGTGCATTAGGTCACCCAGGCATTTCCAGCCAACACTGATTTACACTCACACACACACACACTGTTCCCCCCCGACCAAATCCCGCGGGAGCTTGAAACACTCACAAACACTCCACAAAACGGTTGCCACGGCAACACTCCCACAGCACTTAAAGCGGTCTGACTGTCGAAACAGCTCAGTACGAGGCTGATGGTGACGCCAACTTCAACACTTTCTCCTGTGTTTTACAAAAACACAACTGTGGTGAAAGGTGCTGTGAAAGGCTCAGTTTTTGGGGTGACCCTGACAGCAGAGTGATTAGGGGGAACCACGTGAGAACAAACGCTGTGAGCAGGAGTCTCTTGTTCAATTCGCAGGCTGGGAGGACTCATTAACTGTCTCTCTACAAATTATAAAGGCATAAAAGGGCCAAACAGTAACTTCATTAACTTCAAACATCATTTGGCTATAGAGCAGATTATCCACTAATCAGCGGGTTAGTGGATCAATCTCCTTGATCAAGATGAGTGTGTGTAAATAGCAGAAGCACTATGTGTGTAAACAAAAGGCACTGTATGAATGTGTGAATGCGACTTTCAGTGTAAAGCATTGTGACTGAAAAGCACCACGTAAGTACAGTACATTAATATTAGGTGATGCATAACTCCTCAGTTCTTTCCACACTGATAATTAATATGCATTTTATCAGTTTTAGGTGATATTCACAGCATCTTACGGATTATAAACCTGTTGATATACATATACAGTACTGTGTAAAAGTCTGAGGCCACCCTTCCATTTGTTGTTTTAGCAATACTGTGATGACCATATATTATTATTTCTTCTTCGTCTTTTTATCAGAATACAACCAGAAAATACAGGAAGTGTGTAGCAGGGTTAAAAAACAGAAGAAAATCAGAAAAACAGCTTCTATAGGCTAAAGTGTCAAGTATTCAGTGTGACCTCCCCTTACAGTCATAATAGCAGGAACCCGGCTCTCAAACCTAAATGGGATGGAGCCCTAATCAATATCATTGCTAACACCTGTATTTGTCGACTATTTCATGTCAAAATGATGCTGTGAAAAAGGTTTCATTCATTGGAAGCTGCCAATATGTATAAGACTTTCAATCACATCATTCTGTTCAAAATGACAAAGATCACAGAGTTTGACATAAAATCATAATTTAGCATCAACAAGGTCACTCTCAAAGGGAAATCAGCAAACAAACTGGATACTCAAGATGTGATATTCAAGCTGTTATAAAGACATTTCAAGAATTAGGAGAGGTCAAGGACAAAAAAAGGGCTGGAGGGACAAGAAAACTTTAAAAATCTGATGAGAAGTTTCTCAGAGTTTCTTCTTTGAGAGACCAGAAGAAGTCCAGCAAGGACCTGGCTCAGCATCTGGATGGAAGAATAAGTGGTGGAGGGTCTGTCCTGGTTTGCGGCTGCATTTCTGCCAGTGGTGTTGGCGAAATTGTTAGAATTGATGGGATCATGATGCTGAAAAATACAGACAGGTTTTGATTCATTATGCCATTCCTTCTGGAAAGAGCCTGGCTGGGAATGGTTTTATTTTTCAGCATGATAATGATCCCAAGCAAACTGCTCATGCAGTGAAATCATATTTGGAGAGAAAAACAGCAGATGAAACACTGACAGTCATGGACAGGCCTCCACAGAGGCTAATATTAAAGAGGCAGTATGGGATTACCTGGACAGAGAGAGAAATAAAAGACAGCCTAAATCTGAAGAAGAACTCTGGGAAGTGTTGAAAGAGGCCTGGTATAATATACCAGAACATTAGTTCAGAAAAGGACAGTCTCCCCAAAGAGTCTAAGTTGTGTGAACTTTTGTGAACATATTTCTTGTGTCTTCTGTTTTTATCTTGATAAGCCAGCCTACAGAAAAATAAATATGGATGGTCATTAAAACTTTGCTAAAACAACAAAGCTGGTGGTGGCCTATGACTTTTGCACAGTGCTGTATATACTAGATTTTAAATAATCTCAGTCTCTGTGTGTGTGTCTTTGTGTTTGTGTCTGTGCATGTGCATCTGCTCCCTGTAATTTATTTTGACATATATGGTGGACAGCAACACAATCAAGAGGTGTGATCACCCAAATTAAGACTATAGCAGAACAACAAGCAAAAATAGTCAGAGACATAAAGATCTATATTCTAACCCTAACCCAACAGATGGTCTGCCCCCCTATGATTTAAATGTTATGGAGTCAGTCTGGGATCATGTGATGAGACAGAGGACACTGAAACAGATTAAAGCACGTTCACCAAGATGCTGGATTAACAAAAAACCTGGAAAACCGTGTGAAGGGGAACTGAGGTGCTATTCTAAATGAAAAGGGGGCAAAGTAAATATTGATCTGGTTCATTTTGTTGTTTACAGCAAAGTGTGGCATTATCTTTCAGGCATCCTCACTTTAGTGCCTAAATCTTTTAACTAAAGTTACAATATTAAAAGTTATGTAGACGATCGTCACTGACACTAGAGTTCACATTAGGCCCCTAGAATCTCTGACCAAAACAAATGTGTCGTTGGCCCTGAGTCCCCCCTTCCCTCCCTTCAGGGTCTCAGTCAGCAAAGTGTTAGGAGTGAAAGTGTCACTACACACAAAACAAGAAGCACAACTGTCTAAAAATAGCCTATGTACACAAGAGAAACCAAAAAACACAATTCACATTAAGTTAGCTAGCAATAGAATTTTTGACAAACATATTCATAATTTCAGTAACAGCAAATTAGTGAACGTTATAATGCTAGAGCAGCTGTCGATAAGGAAAAAGATGAAAACAGACATGTAACATTATGTAGAAAAAGTTACTTACACATTCAAGAGAGGATACGTAAGTGAGTCCAGATGGAGCCCTTTAGCAGCTTGTAAGGTCCTCAATCTCAAAGACAGACCAGACATTGAAGACCATGGACTGATCTGCTCAGACCAGACACACTAATGAGACTGACGGAGCCTCTAAAGACACTGACAGAATGGATGTTTTGATAGTCATCTGTCTGACGGGATTTAAGCTGGTTGTCCTCATGGCCAGTCTGTGTGTGCTCTGGTCTTATCGCTCTCCTTGTCGAGGGCCAGGTGGAGGTGGATACTGAAAGGTTGCCTCCACCTGAACAATGCGTGAAAAGTGCCGTCTCATCTTTGGGTCTGTGTGTAATAGATCATGAATGACAATAGAGAAAAACACTTTTGTAAGAATATAAAATATCTTTGTGAGATAAGTTAGAATTTTAAAATCTTTACATTAATAAACATCTAAAACTGTCCTTATAGCTGCTGAAAACAACCTTATGGTGTGTTATAAACTATTTATTAAATGTTTGTATACTGCTTATAAATGCTAAATGAGGAGGGGTTATAGTTATATATATAACTATAATATAATGTTATTCAATCAATCACCAATCCTTCTTTTTAACTATCAAACTGTCCAGATTAATCCTCTCCTCATGTGGCCATTGGATTGAGTCTTATAGATGAGTGAATTTAGTAAACGTAAGGATCAGATAACACAATATTCAGCAAACAGACTGGCTGGCTTTTGGATTTCTTGCAAATGTCTCTTTGATGGTTGAAATATTTTCAACTCAAGCAGATGTCTCTCCTCAGTTCATGTCACCTGAAGTGAACCTGTCTCTTCTCTTTACATTCACTCTGCTGCCTTTGCATTATGTCAGGGCCAACTGTGCAATCCAGTAATTTATTGTTTTCCCCTTTTTTTTTAACCCACAGTTAGCATGACAGGCATGTTACTGTTTAATAAGTTTACTGTACAGTTAAATAATTTTCAGCCTGTAGGTTGCAGCTCTACTCTTCACTCTTGGCCTAAACACCCCGTCAGTCTCTTTCTTACTACAGTAAACATTGCCAGCTGTCTCATAAAGACGGCATCACGCAAAGGAAAGCAGCCGCTGCAGATCCAGTCTAAACAGATGAGGGAATGGATTACAGGTGAGTGACGTCAAGGAGGAGCATTCAAAAGCTAATCCAAGAAAGTTGAACTTGGAGGTGGCACACAGCTGGGGAGGAAACACTGCCTGGGGAGTAAATCTGTGGTAACAACTGAGTGATGTACTGATGCATTCCAGCGTTCATAAAATTAGTTTAAGGAAAAGTGTGGG
Source organism: Rachycentron canadum (assembly GCA_038496675.1). NCBI lineage: Eukaryota > Metazoa > Chordata > Actinopteri > Carangiformes > Rachycentridae > Rachycentron > Rachycentron canadum. The sequence goes on along the minus strand of CM076648.1, from coordinate 22,467,426 downwards.
AAATAAGAATTCATTTAAAGGAGGTCTTTGTGTTGACTTTTATAAGGTGAACAAAACATTGTCAGGTGGCTCAGAGTGTGAATTTTACAATGACAATCTGGAACCTTATCCCATCTTATACTGGTTGTGTTGTTCCTGTATGAAGTCACTTTCCACAGCTGCTAATAGCCTATATTTAGCCTTCAGCACACACGTATTTTAATATTGTTCAGTTACACAACAGGTAAAGCTTTTGATTTCCTGAGTGAAAACAAAGGGGGTGTCTGTTAAAAAAGCTAATATAAAAAAGGTAAAAGACTAAACCACCACAGACACTGTGGATCGGACTATTAAATTAAATAATTAGCCACGAATGGAGTGAAGCTGGCAGACAAGACATTCAACCTCAATCAAAGTTGAAGAAGAAAGAAATCCTACAGTCCACTTCAGCGGTATCAATCTCTGTTATACAAGATTCACCCAGGCAGTAAAATTGGAAAAATATTATATTTATAATTACAGGTAATAACATAACTCTTTCACCCTCAACACCCCCCTAATTCGAACCCTGATGCGGGTGTAAAGATACTGATCTCTCTGAGTTTACATGGCTTGTTAGAGTTTTTCCCATCTCGTCAGTGGCTAAGAAGATTAAAGAGGAGAAGACCTGGGGAGTTCATATGTTCAACATTTCCTCAGTAATAAATTTGGAGAATGCCTGAGTGACTGCACAACCCAGGATGAGGATATGTGGTCAGAGCATCAGGGATCAGGATTAGAGAACGCGTAGTGGGTGAACAGCTCCAACTGATCACACTTTTGTAGACTACAGTGTCTGTATCTGTTTGGATCCACGAAATAAACAAAAGTCTGACATCAACTTTTCCAAAGGTGATGGTGAGAATGAGTCATTTCAGCTCCCTACACTACTTTTCCCACTTAACTTCTAATTCATTTTAATCCCCTTTTAACTGTAAATATTTTCCCCTTGGATATGAGACCATTATTAAAATTAAATCAGATAAATAAAACCTAACCACCTCTCTTAGCCAGCTTTGGCCTATGATCCTAAAACCAACCTCCTTTGATCAAACAAAGTTTTAGTCCGTGGTATTTTCAGTGTCTAAATTCACCCCTTCAAACCCAGTGAGAATGACCTTCACTTTAACTGGATGGATGCAGTTCATTGTGTATTGTGAAACAGGCCTGTGTGAGGGTGCTCCCAGCAGAGGCAGACATGTCTGCCACCCAGTGAACAGCTAGGTGCACTGCATCTTTGAAGCCAGTTTTTTTCTACCGTATCATTTATTATAATTTACTTACTTACTTGCCATTTCTGCTGATTATTTACTATATTGCACAAACAAAAGTTAGGTAAGTGTATCCACGACATCTAACAAATGTGTTGAAGACAATTTCTTTCTCATGAAAATTTTACAGAGCTGTTTTTAAATAACTCTAATCACTGTTCACATCCGTGTAGCTTGTTGTCCCGTGCCTTACCAGAAACTAGCCTGAAGCCAATGACAGAAACTGTGGCTCTGCCACTTTGATGAACTACAACTTAAGAAAACACAACGGAAGTGTTTCCAGGGAACACTAAAAGTGATGGACCAGGCTTAGACATGGATCTATATGCATTAGATACATATGGATGCCATTATAATGCATCCATGAGAGTGTGTCCTGATCAGTAAGCAAAAAGCCATGGATTGGACTGGCTGTGGTTAGGACCACGCCTTTGTGGTGTACACTCTTCAAGCAGGTGAGCCACAGCTACCCTCTCCATCCCCCTCCACACCTGCATTAACATGCGAGTATTTGCAGCACATGTGTTGTTAAGTTGTCTGAGTTTTCTTGTTCTTTGTCTATTTGCATATGTTTTCTGAAGTTACAGTGTTTTGAGATCTCTGCCAACAGGGACGGGGATATGAATCACAATGCCTGCAAGCTTGACATTGACCTACTCGTAAAGATGTTTCACAGCCATACTAGTGGTCAAAAATCCTCAGAGTACCTTCAACGGAATAAAACCATGACAGTGAAAACATGCGTGTCAGGAATCAAACAACAGCAGCTTCCACCAACATGACAGTCATGATCAACTCACCAGTTTTTAATGTTTCACATTAAAAGCTTTTGATTTGTATTTTATTGTGAAGCAACCACAAGTGCACCACTGACCACTTTTATTTATAAAACTTTGTGCACATAAAGTTCTGTGTCTCGCAGAAGTAAAAATGAAACTGGTAATATCAGGTGGACCATCAGGAAACCAAGGGGAAAATGGCCTCTGATGGCCCCTTTTATTGGCCATATTTGATGATGACAACTATAAACCCCCTTAAACCTCCCATGAAGACACTATACAACCCCCATATGTGGGGCCCCTGATGATGTGTGTTGCAGCTCGAGTCTATCCATTGCTTGTATGTACATGAGCATATGTGCTCATTTTCAATCCCATTTTTCACTGTCTTTTGTGAGTGTGTATCTTTTGTAAGTAAACCAAACCAGACCTTAACTGTAATGGAGTTAAATCAGAAAATGGCACATGAGTCACTTTTGAAACAGTTGCATGTATTTAGTAGCCAAAGTATGAGTTGTCTTGAGTTGTTTTGGAAAGCAAGCATTATTTAGTTTGGAGGACTTGTCTATTTGTTTTTGTTAATTTGTTTTATGAAGCTTTGTTTTTTATTCCACCACAGGACCAATTGTATTTTCTCCAAAACACTTTCAAAGAAATGACACCTTCACACAATCTCCACAAACTACCTACTGCACTGAAATGAAACAAAATCATTCAGCCTCAACAGATTGAAATTGCATATTTTGTTCAAGACATGGTCCATAAACTCACACACACCCCCTGTCAACACCATCCTGTTCAGGTTTCTGAGACTCTGCCCCCCCTGGAACGGTTTCCTCTGCTCGCTCACACAAGCACATGACACATCTGTGAAACATTCACCGCTGAACAGCTGCCAGCTTCATTAAACACAGTGAGGGATTAGCTGTTAAAGAACAGAAAAATCCAGCCACAACTAACTCCTTCAACATCCTTCATCCAGCTTTTAACACATTCCAGATCTCCCCGTTTTATGTTTTTATCTGTTTCCAAATTTAAAACCTAAGCTCTTCTCTTTCGTCTCAGACATTTCACTCCCAAGATAGCAGGACAGTAATCCCAGCAGCTTCTCAGCACACTGATGCTTCTGTTATATTGGACACGCCTTATGTGTATATGTGTATGTGTGTGTGTGTGTGTTTGAGAGAGAGACAGCCAACACTGATACTCGTCCAGCTGACTGCAGCGATTTACAGTCAGTTCGTCTCTCTACACAGCAACACTGATCACTCACAGACATCAGTTTAATCTCCAATGTTTCCATTACAGCATGGACTTAGTTCACAGTGAGTTAAGAAGAGGAGCCTGACTCCATGTCAACCACTGTATATAAAAGTGGATGTAGATGCTGAAGAGATTTAAACCTTCATTCTATCTAATGACCATCATGGGACGACTCCACTGGTTGTTAAAGAAGTCAGATTGTATTGAAGTCTATGGGAACACTTGATTTATTACCCTGGTGAATGTTTTCTCATGAGTTTATGGTCTCAGTCTCTAGTTTCAATCAAAATCGCAGCTCACAAACCGATAGGTGACAACACGATGGGTTGCTACTTGTAATTATTCCATCTGTCTCCACATAGCTAAAGTAGTGAAACACAAATAAAAAATTACACAGGTTCTGTTTCTGGTTGCTAGTTTATGGATTAATTTCCTCCAAATTAAGAAATAAAAAAAATTTGTATGATGAAAAACTGTGAATTAGTCAACTGTGACTACATCACTTACATATTGTTTTGTGTTGATATTACTTTTTGTCTGTGTGTGATGTAAATGTGTGATGTAATCTGAGGCCCTTTGCTGCATTGTCTCTCTTTCTCTCTCTAAGAAAAAAATGTTATTTGGGTGAATTAACCATTTAATGTAGAAATCCTCACTCCGCAGTTAGGGCTCTGTAAATATAATAAGGAAATAAAGAGCATTGGTTTACTGTATAATACCAGAATTTACTGCAGAAAGGAATCTTACTGGGATAAAGCCTACTACATATTGAAAATAATACCTGATTAGATCAATTTTAATGATATAGAAAGAGATCTGCTAACAGCTGATCAGTTTTAATGAGCTCTAACAAAGCTGTGCATAACTATAACTGTGCTGATACATGGTCTATGAGAAGGTAATGGTAGGGTTGCAAGTTGAAAGATTTGCCAAAGTTTCCATTAAAGATTCAAATTTACAAGATAAGATAACACACTTCTTATTCTCTAAAAACTTTTATCAAACATTCGCAGTCATTTTAATGTGATTCATATTCTAAACATGGATTTAAAGCCTTTTCACGCCTACATCAAGCATCTATAGAACCAGACAGCGACCATCCTGATGCAGGTGATGGTGTCAGATCTGCATGGTGTAACACAGGAAGTTCCTTCTCTCCGTACAGTCTCTGGTATTTACACTGCCTGTGTCATTCTTGGGTAAAGCTCCACAGTTCTGCCCCTTGATGGGGCAGTCAGGGAAGTCAGCGTACAACATCTCTGCCCTGTTCACCCACAGCCAGTAACCAGCCAGGAAATGAAGGCCTGTCCACACCTGGGGAGAGGAAACAATTTCATTAAGAACTGCAACAACAAGAACAACAACAACAAATCCACTCTGATCTTCAAAACAGTTTTCCCACAAACCATCTTCATAAAAAACATTTACAATACAAGGAAAAGTATTACTTTGTGTTATTAATTTTCAAACCATTGAGCTTTAATATTTGTTAATTCAAAGAGTCTAGAAAAGCTTGTAGAGTTTATGAGCGGAAATATATGGGGGGAGAAAGAAAGATGCTGATGAGTATGTGCAGTGGGGCTTGAGAAACAGAAGCAAACCAGAGATAAAACTTCTTGGTGTATAAAACATAGATTGCATATAAAAGTGGATGTTGACTATGGGTCAGTAAAGTGAAGTCAGTGCTGAAGAGCCTTTAACCTATTTTTAATCTAATGACCATCAGGGGGCGACTACTGGTTGTAAAAAGAAAGTCAGATTGTATTGAGGTCTATGTGAAAATGTCCCTACTTCTCACTTGATTTATTAGCTCAGTAAACATTTTCCTAATGTTTATGGTCTCAGTCTCTAGTTTTAAGTCTTCAATACAAACATTTAAAAAAAAAATGTTTTTAAACCTTTTAATTGTAATTATTTTTTTTTTTTTTCAGTTTTTAAATCATGGTGCCATTTAGAGAAAAATAGACCATAAAGCAGGGGATGAATTAGGGCGTGGCTACTGTGTGATTAACACACTGTACTACACACAATCCTCACTCCTCCTCAGCCTCACCTTCTCCTCCAAATATGGTTTCTACTGAGTTCAAAAAGCAAATATGGCTGACAGCCAAATTACTAAATGGAAGCTTCAAAAAGGCAGCTCACAAACCAATGGGTGACATCACAGAGGGTTGACACTTGGCACGATCTTAGAGTCTAGTTATCAATAGGCCCTCTTGCAATGGATCCATGTGACCCTCAGGAGTTTAGTTGTTAGAGGGGGCTACTGTGATATCACTGTGGCGTCTGGACAGCACAGTTCTTCATTATCACGTGTGTGTGGGACTGTGGCTGTGGATTTTCTGTTTACTTTCATTTATATGCTATATTAATTTTACTGCTCATTTAACAAGGACAGTGGACAATGAATTTATTATACAACTACAGCTAAAAGCTTATGTTCACCACAAACCTCTGCTGCTGTTGCCATGGAGACGAGAGCCGTCAGCAGCATGAATCATTGCAAGCTTGAATTCAAGATGCCATCGTGTTGCACACTTAATAAAATGCCCCTTAGGAGCCATCGTTAACATCAAGCTCAACTGTTCACCTAGTTTAATTCTAAATAAGATTTTTATCAGTGGAGCTCGTCAAGTCTGATATCATACCCATTATTATAGTCACAATGTTTCTGGGAATTATTTTGGACACTTTTTTTCTGTGGCAAAAAACAATTTGCTCCATCTTTTGTGCCTTAGAGCAGTTCAGTGGCTCACAAAACACTGAGTGGATGGTGGACATGGCTTGTCTGTTGTAGTCTCAACTAAGTTCGGTACAATATGCAAAAAATAAAATATCATGTTGGGATTATTTAGGCCAATACTGTGATATGTCATTTCAATATCATGAAGAAAAATATGAAAATAATGATGTGATTGTTGTTGGGTTTTGTACCAGATAAACATGGAGAATAAGATTGGTAGGTGACATTTTACCTTTATCAAATAAAAATAAAAAAAATAAATAAATATTGCACTTGGCCATATTACAATTTCAATTATATTGCAGCTCTAGTCTCCACTCTCTCACTTTAACAAACAGCACTTATGTCAGCCTTTCTTATATTGTATATGAACCCACCTCCTCTGTGTCTGCAAGTAGGATCTTGTTCACCAGAAAGGTGTGGTCTGTTCCAGGCTGCACGCTGACCAGATCATACCAAAGGTGGGGGTAGAGCCGGGATCGAAGAGCTCTGCAGTGTTCCAGTGCCTCCTCCCAGGTCTTGTTTTCCTTCACCAGGACTAGGTTGTCCCTGTAGCAGACAAAGGGAAAGCGGGCAGAGCAGTTTTGGGTAGACATGTCTTTGCTCAAAGAGGAGATGGAGACACAGTTGTTGTTGTTGTTTCTTGGCTCATTTGGTGCCCAGTGTGTGAAGGCCATTGACCCTGTGGTCCACTTCCATAATTCACCTGCAGGACAGATATTGAAAGTTCAGCCACAGAGATGAGGTGAAAGTCTGCCTGTGTATCTTTTGTCAGAAGCCTGACTACCCACCCCACCATGGCTGTGGGACTGTGGTGGTCAGTAGGAGTTTTATAGCACTTGTAGGCACATTTTCAACTTTTTGTCTCTAGATGTTCTTGTGACAAAACTACAGAATCTAAAGTCTTGAGAGACTAGTGAGAGTCAGATAGCAGCTCCATTTGGTGTCATCTGGTCAAACTGTCAAAACTGGCCTGAATATGCAAGATATTTCATAAAAGCATAACAGGATGTGATTGTGTTAATCATTACCGTTTCGGTGCAGTCCAGTCCAGACTGGGAAGTCCCGTGGAACACTATCTATGACCAGGTTGTCATCACTTTCAACAGTTGCCAGATCTTGGTATAGATTGATGCAGTACTGATGAGCCTCAGGCCATGTCTTTGCCTGAGGAATGAGTCTGTAATTGATTTCTTCATCAACGACCTCTTGACAAAAGAAGAAGTATTGTTTTTCACAACTGGCGCCATAATGCCTTTCAAGAGGAAAGAAAAAATGTTTGACATTTGAGCACATCTAATTCAAACAAAAAGCGCTTGCAGCATTGCTGTTGTATAGATGCAGCTTTAGTATACAAAATGTAAACAGATAAAACATGAATTAACACTATTATGCTTTCTTATAGCTCCTGAAAGTATTGTCCAAAATGTTCTATATCCATGGGCATTAATTTGAAATATTACAATATACAAAACACCACATGAATAGGAAAAACATTAAGCAGTAGTGTTGTGTTTTGAAATAAATCTGCTTTACATGAAAAAAATACTATTACAAAAAATCTCACCTTCGGCTGCTGTACAAGAGGTAAGCACAGTCATCATCGTCGTGCGGCTCACTGTTTGCCCACCTTATATTAGCGGATGCTCCACTAGACCAAACCCATTTCCCTGATGTGCCCAAGTGCAGGCCAATCCATGCCTTAAATTGTTCCATGTTTATATTGTCTTTATCTGACATATACACGATGGCCAAGTCAGAGTTGTAACCTAAGCTGGACAAATAAAATTTAAATTCATATCATCTGTCAGAATACAAAGTACGTTTGCATGGTAGCACATCAAACTGGGATGGCAATCCTGGGAAACATTATTGCTTCAAAAGAGAGAAAAAAATGACTTTGCACATGTATCTGTGGGGACAGATGCGAAGGAGCAGGTGGCTCCAGATCCTGCACACTCTGACTTGCAAAATGAAAAATTTATTTGCAACCATCATCAAGCAAATATTTGCAGGTTGCAGGATATTTACAATGTGCAGGATTTTTTGATTGAAGCATTACTTGCTTAACATCAATATGTGCAGACTTGGATTATGAGCATTAGCATGCAAACTTGAGTTGTGTTGCTGCAGAGGCAGATTACAAAGGACTGTGTATTTTGTGATGATGATTGATGCTCATCTGTCTCTCTTTAATTCTGTGCAAGTTCACTAAAGCCCACCGCTGTTGACAAAGATATGTATAACAAGTAAAGCCCACCTCCTGCAGTGACTTTGAGCTTCTGTCCATGTTAAATAAAGATGCTTGTATGTATATCGTTTCAACACCACTGATCCTAGTCCAGATGCTGAACTACATAGGAGGAAGAGGAGGAAGGGTCGTGAGAGGCCACGCTCCATCATCAACACAATCCTGTTGTATAGAGAACATCATGTTGGATAAATTGCAATTTTAAAATTGTTCAGCAGGTGAATGAATGTTTCTTAATATTTTTTCCAAAGTTAGTGATTATTGTGATAAAAGATAAAAATAAGGTCAACCGGTAATATGTTCCCCGTCTTGAAAGTGTTGCTTTTCCGTCTCTTGTGCAGCGATGTCCTCAGTGAGAAACACTTGGTGCTGCTCAACGAGCCTCCAACATCAAGCTGTACGTCTCACTGCTTTGAGTTCTATGTATAAGAACAATCATTTGACTAGCAGACACACTGAAGTCAACTATCAGCTCCCTGTCACATCTACAGAAACCATTTGACTGTTGGCAAATGAACTTGAGATTTACGTAGACCTGAAATAATAAAATACGTATTATTCCCAAGAGTCACTGGGAAGCAGGAAGATGAAACATGTTCATGGTCACATTCACTAACACTGAGCAGATACTAAAATACAAAAAGGAAAATCAGCCAGTACGGAGACAATAAAACATGATTCACATGATAACATGGCTTCTCAAAAATAACACAGGACAGTTCTTCAGAACAAGATATCATTTTAACTGTGAGGCTATGAATGATAGTGAAGAGACAAGACAAAATAGAAATACTATTACAAAGGAAATTACAGGAAACGGAAAAGGCAAAATAAAGGGACATTTTGTTCAGCCATTTTTTTAAAAAACAACCTGTCACTGTCACAGTCTGAGACAGATGAGCTTAAAAACTGAGAATGAGAGAATGTTTTCTTCAGTACATTTATCTCCACACTTCTATTGAGCAGCATAGAGGACACTCATAGACAAGACTAAATGCTTGTACAGTCTGGCAAAATTTTACTTCTAATGAGAACATGTTTAATAAACATGCATCTTCTGGTTTTGTTTAGCGTGGAGTCTGAGGCCAACATGGCTTTCACAGACATAAAAGGGATCAGGCTGCCGTTACAAGCTGCTGTGGGCTTCTCTCCGCACTAACGGCTAATGTTAGCTGCTCCAACAGCTGCTGAAGAAAAGTCAGACTGAACAGCAGATTAGCTCCACGTTAGCTGAGCTGTCAGTGACATCAGTTTTTCCAACTCAAGTAACTGCGCACACAATTTTATTTATTTAAGGGATGGTAAATTAACTGTTAAAATTAACTGTTGAAATCCTTACCTTACTGCACCAAAAACTTATTTTTAGGTTTAATATGTAAATCAAATTGTCCATAACGGGTCTCAGTATTTACAAGAATGAAACACATTGAAGATATTACAGAATTCATAAATAAGATGCAGAATATTTTGATGTTATCTTTTATTGTGTTGATATTACTACAACTGTTGTCACAGTGCAAGTAAACTCCATATTTTATCTGAAACAAAAAGAAAATGGTCATTAATAAAAAAATATTTCCAGCATGTCACCCACGACTCAAGATTTTAAAAAATGTAAATAAAATCTTTGTGATACAAACACACCAAGGTTTGACAAACTTATGTACTAAAGAAAAATAGACCATCAAAAATGATATGTATTAGGGTGTGGCTACTGTGTGACTGACAGACTGAACCACAAACACTCTCTCATTCTCAGTTTTTAACAATCAGAGTTTCTATGTTTCTTCACCAAAAAACCAAGATGGCGACAGTTAAATTACATACTGGGGGCTTCAAAAGCAGCAGTTCACAAGCCAACAGGTGACATAACAATAGGTTGCCAATGGGATCAAATCTGTATTTTTAGCCTTTACGAACCCCAGTAAGTATCAAGGTATCCTGCAGGATTTTGTTTACTTGGACTAACAATTAGCAGAGATGTTGAGATGACCTCAAATGACTGAATGAATGACTGAATTAATGTTTTAACTCACTGTACCTGGGTGGGCCATGCTCCTCTCAAGCCGCTTGAGGGATTCTCCCATCAATGTGTGGATCTCGTCATCTAGCCGACGTTGGCCGTCCAGAGTCAGGTGCCAAAAACACGACTTCCTCTTTCCGTCTCTCCCCAGCTGGCTGCAGGTTTTGCGGAAACTGGTGTTGAAGCAAAGGTTGTGTCGGATGGTGTTCTTCCAGCCATCCGGAGCCGTCTGAAAGAAGGGGAAGTGCTCTCTAGGAAAGGTTAGAGAGGAACATGAGGAATGTGGGGGAGCTCAAACTCCCTAAAATACTGAAGGCCAGGATGTAATTTGTTGCTCCAATGTAACTTTACCATTGCAAATGACACACAGGGCCTCTTGGGTGCTGCCCAATTCATCAACTGAATGTATGTGTAATCTCATGGGATTTGACTGTTAACCTTCAAATAAAACTGTTGGCCATGTTTTACCAAACTATTAAATTATGACCTGATGAAGTTGTAAATCTGCTGGACTTTGAGGCTTCCAGCGTGGCTGCTCTTGAGCGCCAAGGCGATGAGGATGCAGTAATTCACTGGTGGACGAGGCCAGCATCCTGGCTTCAGGATCTTATTGTCCTGGGATAAAAAGAAAAAAAAAAAATCATCTTTAAATCCATCCATTTATTCTCATTAAGCATCCACTTGTTCCACTTAAGCTGCTTGTACATGACAGTTTTCAATGTAACATTTCTAGTGAAGCTGGAAGAAATCAATACACACACCACACTTTAGTTCAGACCAAGGCCACCTCCTCACCCTGGCTTTGGTTTTCCTCCCCTTGCGTCTGCTCCTGGCTGTTTGACAGGACACATCTTCATTCTTGATCTAACAGTCAAGTAAAAAAAAGAAAATAAACAAAAACATATCGTCTCAATCAGTGCATTGACTCCTGAAGTAACTAACAGCTCTGACAGTGAAAGTTAACTGCTTTTAGTAGCACACAACAAATATGATCAGTTAATAAAATAAAAAAAAAAAAAAGAAGAATGTATATTTGGTCCATATGAATATATACGTTATTATAGATAAATATAACCAACAGTAAAAGATGCATCTAAAAATCAGCTTACCCTGGGATATGAGGCAATGGTTTTCCAACTCATGGTCCAATTGAAAATTGCAAAAATGTTGGCAGCCCGTACCACTTGTTGATTCACTATCTGTTCTTTCCTTTCCTATTGATAACCAGCTTTCCATGTTGATACTCAAGGATGTGATCTTTTAGCATACACCCAGACTGAGATTGCAAACAAGTACATGATTATACTGTTTTGCAAATGACCAGTGGTCCCTGGCTGTTTTGAAGCCTCCAGTTTGTAATTTAGCTGTCAGCCATCTTGGGTTTTTTGAAACCAGAATAAACCACATGTGAAGGAGATGGTGGAGCTGAGGAGGAGTGAGGGGTGGATGTGACCTGCTCTGTACTCTGTCCTGATTGTGTGGTACAGTCTGTCAATCACATGGTAGTCACACATCCCCTGCTTTATGGTCTATTTTCTATATTTCTATTTAAATGGGACCATCATTTAAAAAAATGATCATGTTGTATTGAAGACTTGAAACTAGAGGCTGAGACCATAAACTCATTAGGAAAACGTTTACTGAGCTAATAAATCAAGTGAGAAGTACAGCTGTTTTCCCATAGACTTCAATACAATCTGACTTCTTTTTATAACCAGTAATGACCTGATGGTCATGAGATAGAATGAAGATTTAAGGCTCTTCAGCATTGGCTTCACTTTTCAGCCCCAGAACCAATGTATATTTTTATAAACAGTCTGTGATCAATAATAATTGGTGATATGATAAACAGCAACAGGGGCCAAAAATAAAACGTACTTTCCCAAACCATTTCATACAGGAAGCAGAGCAACACTGTTTACACAGTTAGTGCTGTGAAGCATACATGTATACTGTACCATGTACTCCAGGTGCTGAAGTTCCTCCTGGAGAGGGACATCAGCTGGGGCAAAAATGTGCTCATCTGCTGCAGGTGGATGTTGGGTCTCTGGCAGCTTCAGCAGGGGTGTTTGGATTTCCTCTGCAGGATCACGGAGAACCTGCAGATCTGCTGAATTTGCTCCATACTGGATTGGGCAGACGATGTTAGGATTCACCACTAGCCACAGGTTTGGCTTCACAAAGGTGTCTGACGGACAGAAAAAAAATAAAATAAATAAAACCACAGACGTCTGAGGTGCTACAAGGACCAGTTAAGTGTATTTCCCTCAGCATGAATCGTTGTTACAGTAAACAGCAGAAACTATTTCAGTCAACTGAACAGCTCAAATTTACAAAAACTCCTGGGAGAAGGAGCCAGAGCATCTGAATGACAACCTGAGGGACATCGACCTCGACACGAACAAATATACTGAAAATATAATTAATTCTTGTATGTATTAATTGTCTAATTAATCTTAGTGTTGATTGTATATTGATGCCTTGGCTCCCACTATCTTTACAGTAGATTTTAATGTCTTTTGATGTGCTTATATAAGAACACATGGTTTAAAACCATCTTACATTGTGGATTCTGTCATTTTATAATCCTCCACTGTCAGGATTTTGAATACACAATTTTCCACATCTCTTATGAAAAGAAGTTTATTTTAAAATACTTCACCCAATCTAAATTACACAAAATGAGACTAATATATAATGACAAATGTACATACTGCCCAGACACCACAGATGACTGCTTTCATAGTCGACAAAGATCTCTCTCTCACACACACACACACTTTCAACATCACAATGGCAAATGTTGACATACATAACAGATTGAATTAATAAAAACCCAAATAGACGATGGACCCCATTTATCAACATGACTACCACTTACTCTACACACACATGTAAACTCCACCCAGACAATGGTACTTAAGTCTCCCTCCCAGTCACACCACGACAACAACGTCCACAACACTAACCAATTAAAATTTAAATAGCTGAAACCCCTACGTTGTTCCCTCTGTCTTGTTTAGTTCACGTTGATATTGTCCTGTGTTTTCACCAATAAAATTAGAAATGAGGATGTAGCTGCCAAAGTTAATTATGCATTAAAGGGACTTCACCAGGCAAAGTGTTGTTGCAGCTTCAGCAGGTTGAGCCACAGACAGAAAACTGTAAAGTGACATCCTCACCTTCACGTTACTGAAGAACTCAGAGTCCTTCTCTCAGCTCACCTGATGTTTTATCATAAAAAATGAATTCATCTTTTCTTCTTGAGGCTCTTGCAGGAGGCCTCTGGACCACATACTGATCGTTCAGTTTGTCATCTGTGATCAGAGGCAGACAGTGAAACACAAACATCACAACATTTTACACTTTAAATCTGTGGATTCAACACATCCGTTAGGTCCTGCATGGTTTTCTGTTCTACATGGATTATGGATCATCCTTTTAAAAAACAAGCAAAAAAAAAAAACAAAAACCAGAACTGTCACCGTGGTAGAACTGGTCACTGGTTGTTGCCAGCTTGAGCTCCTTGTCCATGTCCCAGTCTGTCAGGCCTACAGTGCAGTGCAGGTCAAAGAACTGAGCTGAGGTTTTCAGCTGGAAGGTCATGCCTGAATGTGTTTCACGGTCCGTTCCTCTCAGTTCGACGGCTCTGAGATGACATGCAGGTTTCCTGACAGGCCTCCGGTCCATTTCTGCAGCAGCTGGAGCTGAACAGCTGATTAGACTTAATCAGACCTAAAGAGAGTCCAGCCTGTGGTGAGTCACTGACTGTCTGGAGATACTACATTTGACTTCAGTACAAATGACTTTGTTTCAGGCATTAAACTCAGCAATAATAAATTAGTTGAAGGGTCCAAAACTAAACTTAGTTAGATCCATTAAGCACAGAAACCTGTTGTCACAGGATCAAAGTCCCAAATAAGGAAAATCTGCATCTGGTGTGGAAGAACATGAGCTGGAGTTAAAAGCTCCAGAAAAAGATAAGTAAGATCTGACGATATTTCTATTTTACACTCTTTATCATACAAAAGACTCTGATTTATGGCTTTATGTAAGCAAACGTCAATGTCTGACTACTCCTTGATCACTGTAGTTTTAGTGATCATGTCTTTGAGCATTAAATTACACTTCTAATGCAGAAACTTCTCCACTTTTCTCTTCAATGAAGAGTCTATAAAACTGGATGTAGGCTCCAAGTTTGAAAACTTAAGCCAGTCCTGAAGAGCCTTAAACCTGTATTCTATCTAATGACCATCAGGAAGCAACTGGACTGGTTGTTCAAAAAAAAAAAAAAAAAAAAAGTCAGATTGTATTGAAGTCTATGTGAAAATGTCCCTTCTTCTCACTTATTAACTCAGTAAACGTTTTCCTAATAAGTTTATGGTCTCAGTCTCTAGTTTCAAGTCTTCAATACAAGATGATGTTAATTTTTTAAATGATGGTCCCATTTAGAGGAAAATAAAGCAGGGTCTGCATTAGGGCGTGGCTACTGTGATTGACAGACTGTACCACACACAGTGACCTACCTGACAATCAGGATAGAGAACAGAGCAGGTCAGATCCACTTCTCCAAAAATGGTTTCTTCTGGTTTCAAAAAAACAAGATGGTGACAGCCAAATTACAAACTGGAGGCTTCAAAAAGGCATTTCACATCACACTGGGTTGACACTTGGGTGCAGCCCACAACAAAAGCATTTCTCAGGATTTGAAACAATGAGGAAATAACAGAAAAACAGATTGGCTTTTTTTTTTTTTTAAACTGGATTAATTCCTATTTCAAAGCCATTTGATGAGTCTTACATTTCTCCAGACCTGCATTTGTGCAGTTTAGTCAGTTTATTTTTAATCACATTTACAATACACATTTCACAAGTAAGAAACAGATCAAAACAGCAATAAATCAATCTTTACAGCATGAGAAAACAAAAATCATATAGTCATCTTTAAATATCTATATACTTTTTTATAGTCATTAACATTAAATCTGCCATATACTTGAGATTTAGCCTCACGTTCATTTACAGAAACTTCGCACAGGAACAAGGACGGTGAGGACTTGGGAGCTCCTGTTCAGCTCTTTGTCCTTTTATCATCTAACAACAATTTAGTTTAGACAGCAAATCAGGTGGGGCTCGCGTTTCACTTTTTAGGTTTAGGGGAAAACCACACTAATGACCAGACATGCTGACAAAACCTAGCACTAAAAAAGAAACAAATACAGATTATATAGAACCTGATGCTGAGTCGAGGAATGTTTTAATCTCAGAGTTGAGCTTTGATATGGGGTTAATGTTTTTGTAGGTGATTAAACTAACATAAAGTTCACTGCTGAAGGTGTTCAGCTCTTTCATTTGCCTGGACATCAACATGATCTTCGAGAGGTGGTTGGAGTTTGGTGGTTTGGGAGATCTAGAGGAAAATAAAGGTTTTCTGTCTGGACTTTGTAAATTGCAAATTCATCTTCTGGTTTATCTTAGCGGCAGTTGTGTCAGGTGGACAAGGCGTGCCACCAAAAACAACACACTTGGGTGTCATAATGTTTACACAATCAGAAATAAGTGTTTGAAAGTCAAATGAATTGTCTCCTTTACCCTGTGAGCTCTGGTCCCAACCACCACTGCTGAACCAAGCTCATTTGAATCCTCTCAACTTAAAAACTGTGTTTAAGTTGATGATGTGTTTTACTTTTTAGGCTTATCACTTTACAACGAGAAACTCAGGTGTCTAAAACCAATTCACACCTACGAGTGAAGAATGGAGAAAATTTTGCATCAAACCATCAGAATCCTTTAACACGGAGCTGGGACTGGACACAAGACATAAGACTGAATGAAATGATGACGGGAAGAAGGGGAGAGAGGTGGTGAGAAGGAAGACTAGGCTTAAAAGATAGGAATGTAGTTGTCGATCTTGGCGCGGTGCCGCTGGGCAATGCACTCGGCGATCCAGACGATGTTCCTGCACTCCTGCTCCTTCAGTTTGACGTAGGCGTAGAAAACACTGAAGTGGAACTGGTTGAGGAAGGCCAGCTTGTTCAGCTTCACCTAGAATATACAGAAGAAATGATGTCAGTGTACAAACAGCACAAAGCCTTCCACGACAAGACACATTATTAATGTATGGGGCTGCACAATTGTAGCTTATTTAACACTGCACACAGTGTGTTGCAAATTTCAATTGCCACTAAAATCCAGATGGGTTTATCGACTACTGATCTATTTTAATAAAGTCAGGTGTTAAACTTCGGTCCCTCCACCTCCACAGCTGTAGAGTCTCAATCTGCAACCACCCCGATCCTGCTCAACCCTTACTGTTACTAGGTATCATTTTTACTGCATGTGATGATCTTCATATTCTTCTATTTTAAAGAAAAGGTTTAGAGCTGCTCTAACAAATTGATTTGACTTGATCCACTGAATTTAAAACACCTTCATTTCCACACTGCACTACTACTGTAAGAGGCAACACACGCAAATCAAGTTAAAACTGTGACGTTAAATCTTTAGAGTCAGCAAATAAACTTCTCTATTTGTGTGTATAATGTGTGTCTGAAGATGTGCTTCACCTCATGCTCAAAAAAGCGATCCTCCAGCGTTTTATCTCCTGGGTTACTGCCGGCTCCTTCAAACAGCAGCTTGTACTCCTGACGACAGCAGCGAGCAAATATAGATACAGGCTGTTAGCTAGAACAACGTACTGCACACTGAACTTATTAAAACAGTGACTTAAAACTCAAGAAGAAGAAAAACAGGGAAGAAATGCAACAAACACGAGAGACAAAAGTGAACAACACTGTTTTCTTGGCTGGATTCATCTTTGCTGTATAAAATCACAGGCACTGTATTTTTAATTATTAATTAATAACTTCAGGTTATTAATGTTGATGTGGTGTCTTCGTGCGAAGGCTATTGGACTTACAGGATAGAAGTCAGCAACAGCCTTGACCTGCTCGTAGTCATCTGCCCGGGCCAGCTGAGCAAGGCCTTCTGGGTAAAGCTTGCCACAGTGGGGAAAGAGCTTTGCGCGGTCTTCCTTGGACAGCTCTGTGCCGAATGAGTTGATGGTGATGATGAAGGCTCTCCTGTCAGCCTCGAACTGCAGCAGAGACAGGAGGGTCAGTGCAGCAGAAACGAGGACCAAGCTGGCACTTTAATACACGCTGAGCTCTTTTCTAATCACTGAATCAGTCATGCATAAACTTAACTCAATACTGTTAGCAACCACTCCCACTGCTGTGCTCATATCATAAACTACAAATTAGAGGAGCACACGTTTGTTTATTTTCACCTATAAAAACAAGGCAGAGACTCACCTCCAGAATAGGACACATGGTGTCAGCGGTGGTTCCTCCAAGGTTGGAGCAGAACTTATAGAAAGCTTCCAGATAAGCCTAAGAGGTCATGATGACACAAATTTTATTTTGGTAAATAATAAATACATTATCATATCAACATAATCTTTCTGTTCTCTGTGGAAAAATGAACATATGATGTATAGAATATTACACAGAATTAAATTTCACAATTTATGGATTCCAGTTCATCCTGCCCTTTATTCTGTAAAGCAGAAATGTAAATCTATGCTTTACCTTGTAAAGTGTGTTACGAATGATTTCAATGTTCATCTCGTCCAAGTCCTGTTCAGATATACAGTCCTGGAAAAAGGCAGCTGAAGGAAGAGAGAGCATTTACTGTTTCTTTTGGTTTTGGTGCCATCTGTTGTTCACCATGAGCTATTACTATTCAGTTCCACAGTTTAAATTCCAGTTTACATATGCAGGTACGTACCTAGCGGCGTGTCCACCAGAATGGCATTGTACAGCTCTGCGGGGGTCTGAGCGATGTTGACTGCCTCCATCTGCTCGAAGCTGCCCAGTGGGTGACACTTGGGCACCAGCTCAGAGATGGCCCGCTGGTGCAGGGTGCCCGTGATGAGCAGGATGACGTTATCAATCATATAGCTGTACCTGAAGTCATGTGGAGAAGGGACCAGGAGAGGATTTGTCATGAGAAACTGAAGGACACCAAGGTCTTGTACTGCACTGAAGCTTGAGTGATGCCCCTCACTTGTAAACTTGCTTTGGATTAAAGTGTTGACCAGATGAGGAAATAATATAAGAGGTCAACTCATCTGTCCAGTGACATATCACTCTATTTTCGAACCCCCCGGTTCTCCAGCTTCCTCCCACAGTCCAAAGACATGTACATTAGGTTAACTGGTGAGAGTGTAAATGGTTGTTAGTCTCTATATGTTGGCCCTTTGATAGATTGGCAACATGTCCAGCGCTTCACCCATCGTTGAGTAATGTATATTACATATGGTAAATTGTAAATAGACTGTGCTAATATAGCACTTTCTAATGTCTAAAGTCAAAACACTTAACTTACCACACTCTATTTGTTTCCTGACACAAAAGAGACGCAGCTGGCTTTTCTTGTACACCACATTTCTTGTGTTGATCTCAAATCTTTGTTGTCTATTGTGGTTCCCAGGAACAACAGCCATTTCTATATTCTGGCCGTTGATTGTTGTACTGTCAACATCCAAATCTCAATAGGACCAAGTTTCCTCATTGTTAAGCAAATTAGGACCAAACTTCAAGATGAGGTGTTTTCCCAGAGATGCTGCAGCATTTGGGTACAATATGTACAATAGAGGAGAGAGGATTTCGCCCTGGAGGGAGCCAGCTCAGAGTAATGAGCATTTACTCTCACCGTCACTCTTTGTGCCCTGCCAGTGAGGAAACATAAAAACCATTCTCCAGGGCAAACTTGTCAGTGAGCTTCTGGACCAGCAGATGTGACTGGATGGTACTTAAGGCTGATGAAAAGTCTTTCCTCTTTCCTCTCTTCTATCTGAACATGCAGACTGGAGGGGCTGGGGATCAACCACCGACTTTCTGATTAATGGACAACCCACTCTACTTCCTGAGCCTCGACCTGATGTTCATGGCCTGAAACATGGGCTTTCATTGTTCACACAAAGTCAAAAGTTGTGTATCTGTGTGTGTTTCCACTTGTTTCCTCCAGAAAGGTGAAGCCTACTTCACAGAATCACTACACATTGATCATCGATTGATGGACTGACAAAGATGATGTTATTTCCATTGCTAAATGTTACAATTTCACCTGCTGGTTTAGATATTTTACAAACTTACGTGATGAAGTCCATGAAGCTGGCCAGTGGTTCGTATGACTGGTTCCTCATGTGGCGAAACTCCACCACCATTTTCTCCTTCAGCTTGTCATCAATAACAGACACGGTGAGCGGAGATGCCTCGTTTGCCAGGAAGCTGCCATAGTCTGTGCTCTGCAGGTGGAGCTTCAGGTCTGCAGGGAAGAAGAATGGATATAGAAGTTACAGCACCCTCTGTAATCTGGTGGGTGTTATGTGGTTTAAAAAAATAAATAAATAAAAAATGTTCTGCTTTTATGCCAAGGAGGTAGTCACAGAGCCAGATCAACCTCTGTGTAAAAGTGAGAGCCAGTATGGTGCAACAGTGTATACGCCTGACTAAAAATGTTGCAGTTGGACCACGGCCGATATTGTTCATCATTCATGAATCTAACAATTAATCAATTAATTTGTCTAAATAATGCCAGAAAATCCCCATCACTGATCCCCAAAGCCTGAGGCGATAACTACATTGTCTTGTTTTGTGAGGCAAACCAGAAGAATACACACATTTGGGAAGATGGAAGCATTGAATTTTAGCACCCTTGAATTTACATTTTAAAAAAAAAGTTCTAAATGATTTATTCTTCAACAAAATATTTTTCTATCTATTGAAGTATCATTGAAGCCATTGGATTTGTTTTTGATAACAATCACAGACAACATTATGGCTTTATTTTTACAGTTGTATCATCACTGTGTGATGTTGAAGATCTGTCATATGAATCTGCTCTGACACAACAATACTATTAAGAGTTGATGTAATATTTAATATTAAAGCTAAGAGAGGATGTTCAATCTGTTTCACTCTCTGGAGTGATGTTACACAGATGCTAGGAAAACAAACCACATTTAACAGTGTTGTTTGGAAAGTGACTGACAGCAGAGTGAAGTACAGCTGTATGAAATAAGTACATGTATGAGGCTCTTAACTCATGTCACATGTCTAAGATACAAAAAAAAAGACGGTTACAAGCTGGTTGTCCATCAAAATAAAACAATTACCAGCAACTGTGTCAGTGCAATACAGTTGAAGTTACAGACACATCGTTTTATCAAATCTCAGTGAATCAGGATAAAAGCTCTTCCGTGTGTAGTTTCATTTCCTCTATTAAAAAAAAAAAAAAAAAAGCCCATTATTGATCAACAAATGTCACATCCACACTTAGCTTCAGGTACCATTATGCTAGCAAGGTAAAAAGATGAAAGAAGGAAATTATTGAATATTTCTGCCTAAATCCGTCCAAATCATTGACATGGGTCTCACTAACAAGCTCTACTTGGGAAGAACTTATACTGGTAAGGTGTGATATCTTGATGGGATCTTGGATAGTGTGATTACAAGCGACATTATCGTTGACGTAAACCGAGCTAACGGCTAACTACCGTTGAGACAGACAGCCGACGTCAGCTAGTGGGATTAGCCCCGGTGGCTAGCTTTTAGCTTTTAGCCGTTAGCTATCATCTGTTTCAACTCACCTTCCAGGGTCTCACACTGAACGAGGTTTAAATAATCCGCCTGGGACAGTATTCCCGCTTTAAAGCCCCTGACCAGCCCCTCCAGGTAGCCGTTATCGACGTTAAAATACAGCTCGGAGAAAGGCATCCTGTCTGACCGTCAGCTCCGTCTCTGCCGCAGGAAAACCGATCGTCCGTCCGGTTAGCATTAGCATCAGCTGACTGAGGCACGTGACCGTCACCTGACAAGTCATCTGCCGCTGCTGCCGCTGCTGCTGNTGTGTGTGTGTGTGTGTGTGTGTGTGTGTGTGTGTGTGTGTGTGTGTGTGTGTGTGTTAAATTTCATGACTGAAGTAAATTGGAGTCCTCTAATCAAATTTGGGGCAAATGACAGAGATTAGGACATTTCTTTCAATATTTAATTATTAATTATTGTAATTGATAGAATATTTATTTTGAAATATAAGTAATGGTTTCTGATCCAAGTGGACCTGGAAGGTAAGTGTTTCACATGATTTAGGTCAGTAGAGAGCAGGGCATGCTACGTTTTGATGTTGTATTATGAGGCAAGTCCACTACGGGAATGTTATACTAAGGCCTACACAATACTACAAAGTGCATTATGCAAATGTGGATTGTTTTCCTTTTTTAATTATGTTGAAAATAAATTTATGATGCTGATTTTGCAAGCTAAAGTATAAAGCAGTGGCAGCTGGTGCATTTTTCTCCAGGAGGGGTTATACAACAATCCAAAAATATACAGATACCAAAAATCAAGCAAACAAGTATTAAGGTATTACAACAGTCTATTTAAATAAATGAAAAAGCCTTCATTTTCATTTGCTGAGCTGAATGAACATTTGTATTTGTGTTTGTGTTGAATCATTAAAGTGTAAAGTGACAGTAAAGATGGCTGTCATGGTGCATATTGGCTGGAATTAACATACACAGCAACACCTTGTCTGCTGACATACCAAAAACAGAGACAGTACTATGGACAGCAGTCACCAATATTATATGACATTATTATATATTATTCTTACAAACCTGCTCAATGCATGTGACAAATGGGGGAGACAAGTCAGGTTAAGCTCACAGCCCTCTGCCGTGTCTTAGTTCCTCTGCTGCCACCTCTTGGGTGATGTTGTGTATGATATTTATCTTGCTCCTTTTAAAAATAAATTCATTCAAAGTAATTTTCAAAAGTCTTAAATAAAGGTCTCTCCTTCTCAGTGGTGGGCGGCACCCTAGTTGGTCGCCACTGCTATAAAGTAATCCCAATTTAAAGTAAGCTTTTAAAAAATGGGATTGTTTTGATGTGCAGCTTTAGGTTTTACAGTTATATGAACACAGATCAACCATAACATTATGACCACCTGGTTAACTTTGTGTAGGTTTTTTTTTTTTTTTTTATACCACCAAAACAGTCTGTACCAAATGAGGACCAAAACAGTCCTCATTGAGGCCTGGGCTCTTCTAGACCTCATGAAGGTGTACTGTGTTATCTGGCACCAAGACATTAGCAGCAAATTCTTTAAGTCCAGTGAGTTGCAAGGTGGGGCCTCAGTGACTCGGACATGATTAATTGGATTGAGATCTGGGGAATTTGGAGCCAAGTCAACACTTTGAACTGGTTTTTGTTCCTCAAACTTCCTGAACCATTGTTGCAGTGACAGGTTGCGTTATCCTGCTGAAAGAGGCCACTGCCATTAGGGAAGACTGTTTCCATGAGGGAGGGACTTGGTCTGAACAATGTTTAGGGAGGTGGGCTATGTCAGAGTAACATCCATATGAATTCCCAGTTCCCAGCATAACATTGCCCAAAACATCACAGCCTTCTTCCTTTAGTCCACCCTGGTGCTATGTCTTCACCGTGAGGGGGGGCGTGTGGGTCGCATCCACATGAGATAAAAGAAAATGTGAGTCATCAGACCAGGCCAACTTCTTCTTGCCCATTGTAGGTACTTTTGGCAGTGGACAGGGGTCAGGACAGGATGGACATCCTGACCGGTCTGCAGCAAACTTGTTCAGCAGTTTGTGCTAAAGTGGCTATTCTGTTGGATCAGACCACATGGACCAGTGTTTACTACCTGCGATAAGCCTTGACCGAACATGACCCTGTCTGTGGTCCAGTGGTTTTCCTTCCTTGGACCACCTTCGGTAGGTCCTGACCACTGCAGACCGGGAACATCCCACAGATGAGATGCTCTGACTCAGTTGTCTCCATATCACAGTTTGGTCTTTGTCAAAGTCGCTCACATCCTTACACTTGATTATTTTTCCTGCTTCAACACATCAACTTCAGGACTAAATGTTTAGCTGCTGCTTAATGTATCCCACCCACTGATAGTAGGTTACTAATAGTTGATTGTAATGAGAAAATGATATTAACTTCACCTTAGTGGTCATAATGTTATGGCTGATTAACACAAAACTGTAGTACAAAGCAGATGTGGATCAGATGTCAGCAGAAATAAGTAGATTTCCATAATGTCAATCACTGTGACAGATTGTCTTTAGGTAGTTCACTGAAAGTATTTAACTGTGTTGACACACCTTATAACCCACTTAAATTTCTCACCAGCACATATGTAATTTCAGTCACATGTATTTGACACATATGAAATGAATGTTGATGTGTATGTTATAAAAAAAAAAATATAATATATAATAATATATAAAACCACATATACAGACAGTTGAGTGACAGACAGTTCTATTTTTTTTAATAAATACACAGAGAAATAAAACATATTCGTCAAGAGAGAAGGAACAAGGAGGAGTGGAAGCACACGTGACTGAAAGTACATAAAAGGGTAAGTTGCCTGTCAGGTTTGTCAGCAGAGTCAGATTCTTTTACTTCAACTATATCACAGTCACAAGAACAGGAGATCACAGTTACCTTGACCATTGACCACCGAAATTTAACCAGTTCACAAATGAATGTTTGTGCCAAATTTGAAGGTGTTACTGAGATGGTGTGTTCTTGAGAACAGTACAGATGGACAACCTGAAGACATATTGCCTCTAGCCCTGACTGTTGCTGATGCACAAAAAAGCTGTGCCTGTTAAGTCGAATCCACCTTTGCTTGCACGTAACCAATGAGTGTAACACACACAGTGTTGTGGGCTGAGAACCCTGTGACAAAACACGTGTATACACATACACATGTGTTGTCACAGGGTTCTCATTATTAGTCACAGTAGTATCTCTATTGCATAAATTATAACAAGGTGAAATGTGATACCACAGTAGTACCAAAACCAATATTTCTTGAATCTTAACAATAACCCAACCATAATTATACCCTTAAGTCAATAGTCTCATACATCATGTTCTACTCTGTGGAGTCTGTACATGTTGTTTTGTTCCAGGGTTGTTGCTGCTGTAAAACTGATGAGTCAGCGACAAAGTTGCAACTGATGAGAAAAACAACAGATTTTCCAATGAAATTCAGTTTGGAAGTGAATCATATCACTTCAGATCAAGAGGTGATGAACTTGTTTATTTATTTCTTTAAGCTGAAGTTTTTCTTCTTTACCTGAAGAATAAAAGACACACCTGGCTGTGATGGTCTGGTCTGATAGACCTATAAGTTCCACTATATGTAAACCTTAATGCTGCAGCATCCAGTGTTATTTTAGACCAGTGTTGCTCAAACTGCTTCAGACTAAGGAGTTTGCCTTGGCATGGAAAACTATATATATATTTTTTTTGCATTTTGATGTTTTTATTTGATAGATCAGTGACAAAATAGCAGAACACGACATTAGAAAAGTAAAGCCGCAAGGAGTCTAGTCTCAAAATAATATGACCTTGAATGCCTCACCCACTCATTTATGAGTTTACCATTATGTCATGCACAGTCCATGACTCACAACACTTACACATGCAAACTCTGGCCAGATTAGATCAAACAAGTCTCAAGTCATGGTGATGACATCATAGTAAAACACTTCCTGTTGCGTCCGTTGTGTGTGAGGTTTCAGTTGATTCTCTTTAATAGACCTGGTCTTTAGCCTCCAGTCAGTGATTCTGTCTGTCAGTGTTTGAGAGTTAACAGGCTGATAACTGGAGACATTTAGCTCAATTCTAGAGCAGGCTAACTGTTAGCTAACGATTAGCCACATTTCCTCTCTAATGTCAGCTAACTAATGTACTCGTGGACCACCTGGGGAAGCTTACAAACCACTGGTTTGCATTTGTTTCTTTGGCTCTCCAGAGAAAAATGTTCCTGCTCACGTGCATACATCTGTTCTCAGATTTATCTAGGACCTTCAGAGTTCACGACTGTCAACTTCCAACCACAGAAAGTACAGAGAGGGGAACAATACAGTATCTGGTTCTATAGGGTATGAGTTATTTGAAAGCCACACCTATAGTGTTACCTTCATAGTCTGATTATCAATGTCTGATCAACAGTTTTATAATTGCCTTAACCTATAGTTAGACTGCAATTTATTTTACAAATTTTAAGCTCCAATTTGCTGTATGATGATTTTACCCTGAGGACACTGGGTAGCGGCAGGCTGTGGAGTTGAAATTTGCAGCCTCAGAGATGTCCCAGCTGCAGATTCAGACCAGAGAACAGCGGTTGGCTGGAAAAACACCCACAGGCCAAACCTTATCACCCACCATCAGATCTCTCTAATGAATCTCTATGCTTGAATCATTCTCACCCTATTGATATATTATAGATTTTTTACCTCTCCTACTTCTAACTCAGCTGAGTGATGGCACTCACACTATTATCTCCAACTGTTCAGATTTTGCCACAACTTTGCCCTCACCATCACCAGTGTCTGGAAACCATTCATGTCCAGCTAACAGCTGGTCTGCCACAGTAAAACAATAAAACGCTCTATGAGTTTTGAATATTAGAATATTTGATTGTTTCTCCATCATTTGTCAACAATTTGCAGATGCACAACTTTTGTGTTATGTTTGGTTACAGTTCACAATTCATTCATTTCTTATGGTAAAATGTTGTGAAGTCGTTATTTAAGTTTGACAAATAAATTTTTCTTATGTGTTCCTTAACTTACATAACATAACTCTTACATAACTTACACAACTCTTCAAATTCCAAAAGGAGCAAAGAGGAACAAATGCACACTTTTGTCTTTCACAGTTAAAATGCTCTTATGGCTAAACAGTTAATTCTACCAGACGAAAACTTTAGGTTAATGCCGATGGTTTAGAATGATGTGTTCAAAACACAACACATGGGTGAAATATCCAGGTGGCTAAGGATTTTAAGCGGTCTGATTCATTTTTTTGGGTGGAGGTTTTTGATCTTAACAGATCCAAGTAGAGAAAGAGCACCAACACCTAAACTAACAATTTTATCCCACAATGATTGTAAGAACTGATATTTAGGTCCATTTTGATCCACTTGGATATTGGACACACAGATCTGCGTCCTGCTGCAGGAAAAAGGAGACCCTGTCTTAGGCTGAATAGGTGTAACATGAACTTCAAACATATTTTAAACAGTTTTTCAAAATATTGCATTTGGCTGTATTTCTGACACAACTGGTTCTTTAAATGCAACCTCTTGAGGATGCAGCTCCTGAATTGAACAATAGCTACAGTCTTTGAGTAATAAACCAGCTTGAACCAGTTGTGACACAGGAGTGAGGTGGACAGGTCAAGGCCATGACAGGTCAGGATATATTAAGGCGGTGGTCATGATGTTGTGGCTGATCGGTTTGTGTTTTGAATCTCTTTGTGATCATTTTGCATCTCTCTGTAATTGTTTTACTTTTTTTTAATTTTATTTGATACTTTGCAGTTGTGTGACTACAACATGAAATTTTAATTGCCTTTCAGCTCAGTAATCCCTCCACGAATCTCTGCATCATACATTAGGAAATCACATTTTAATGTTTTAGTGAAGACCTAACTCATGTCTAGCTCAAATAAAATCATTAAATACATTAATAAAGCTTAATTTGATTGATCAAATAGTAACGCCATGTCTTTTTTGAGAAAGGGAGAAGAATATATCTGGAGCTCAGGTGCCATTACATTGTAGCTGCACATCCATCTCACATCCATCTACCTTTTATGTAATCTGCTGAGTTGCAAGTTGTCTGTTGTCTGTTGTCTGTAATCTCTTTTCAGTTAGGAATCTGTTACTTTGTTACAGGTACATATCAACTGTACCAGTCAACCACTTTTCTCTATAATTTCATCTGAAAATGTACATTAAGAGTTAAACAGATCCATAAATGAAAGCTTTGAAAGATAAAGATCTATTTGAAGACATTTATAAGATATTATTAATTGAGCGTGTAATAAGTATGTGTGTGTAACTTCTTTGAATGTCTGAACAACAAAGCACCTGCAGTATAGTATGTCAAATATGTTCACCCAGCTTTCCCATGAAGCTCTGCCACATTCCTGAGTGTTTTGTTCATGATGGAAGTTGAGCTTACATGTCAGTTTAAATGTCAGTCAAGTTCATCAATCACCTTCACTTCAGAGATGCTGTAAGCCTTAAATAATAAAAAAAAACCAGTGGGTGCTTGTGCTTCTGAAGACTTTTTGTTCATGAAAACACCTTACATAAAAGATGAGTGTCATGTAATGACTGTAATTATTGCTCCTGCACCTTCTGTCAGATGAATGGATCTGAATGTGCTGGTTCTTCTGTTGGGTGAAGTTTCTGTTGTTGAAAGGCTTAAGGTTGACTTAAGGTCCCTGATTTTTTAACCCTTGTGTGTTGTTGACATTTAACCTCTGCCGTCTAAAATCTTCAGATGATGAGATGTGATGTTTAGCCCATGGACATCTAGAGCTTGTGGCAGATAGTTCAATAAAAGCTAAAAACAATTAATATAGTATAGATAATAATATTAGATTGTTACACAAAAGGCTAGTCTGTATCTAAAAGCATTTTGAGTTATTGCTGTAGTTACATAAGTGGGATTTTAAAATTTTCAATTTACAATTAATCAATCAAGATAATCTTTTCAATCCATCTTGATTAATAAAAATCCATGTTTTAGTTGTTTTTTAAGGAAAAGTCAATTCTCACAGTCATCTGACAACTATCGTTACTTCAAAGAAAAAAGAAAGAAAACATTTGATGAGTTAATGAAATACATTGATTTTGCCCAACAATAATAAAGTAGTTGAATTTTGCTTTTCCTAAACAGTCAGTGCCTCTTGTAACACTCCTTTGCCAAACACTTAAGACTTTGTGT
Organism: Rachycentron canadum; assembly: GCA_038496675.1. Taxonomy (NCBI): domain Eukaryota; kingdom Metazoa; phylum Chordata; class Actinopteri; order Carangiformes; family Rachycentridae; genus Rachycentron; species Rachycentron canadum. Next base: position 22,439,233 of record CM076648.1, on the reverse strand, counting down.
GCATCTGTCTTATTGCTTATTTTGAAGGTAAATATTAATAAGGTAGAACTAGTGTTTGTGTGTCTGGCAATGTGTCTTTGTGTTTCTGTAGAAACTGGTTAATTTTTTGCACAACAGCACATCCAGTAAACTCCTCTAACCAGATTAAAACATCAAAATGGTGAAGATTTTTGCATTTTTCCCTTGGGAAATTTTGAAACAGCAGTTAGTTGTATTGTTAGCATTAGCAATTCAATGGTAGCTGAGGCTAGTAAGACCCAATCAGGGGGCAACTGTGAGTGTCATCATCTTCAACATTGTGTCAAGACTACAACACAACCCCCGAATTTTCAAAGTAAAACATGTCCAGAAGTGTTTGTAAATGTCTCTATTTAGCTTGGCATAGTGTGGACAGCACGTGTGAACACAGCAGAAATGATGAGCTTTAAACATAATGTGTGGAGATGCACAGATCTCACTGCATCTGCCTGACAAGTCTACATGGACGAAGGAAATTGCCTTTTCATCCCTTACTCCAACCAAGGCAAGAAAGCTGGTTGTCATGTTTGACGACCAAATATACTTCTCTGACTATGTGGCATCCGTGTCTCAGTCATGTCGCTTTGTTCTGTATAACATCAGGAAAATCAGCTCTTACCTGACTCAGTCCTCCACCCAGCTCTTGGCCCAGGCCTTGGTTATCTCTCACCTTGCTCTTTTGGCCAACCTTCCTTTGTGCTCAGTGAAACCCTCACAGATGGTCCAGGATGCAGCAGGCGTCTGGTCCTCACTCATCACTCATCACATACCTTACGCTGGCTGCCAATGGTTGACCAAATCAGGTTCAAGTCACTACTGCTGCCTCCAGAGAGACATGTGGGTCCGCACCATCTACTGGAACTCAGTCAGCCCTATGTTCCCTCCGTTCCTCCAATTAATGTGATCTATCATCACCATCCCAGCAAACAAGACCATGTCAGTCCAGACTGTTCTGGTCTGTGGTTCACTGATGGTGGAACCAGCTCCTGAATCAGAGCAGAGACGTCCCTCTGCAAGGCTTTTGAAAACTCTTCAGAAAAAATCTGATCTCCTGCACTTGTTCAATAGATGTAACCAAAGCCTTCTACTACACTGAAGCTTTGACAGATGAATAAATGTGAATGAAGCTTGAGACTCTAGCTAGACTGGTCTTTGTGTGTCTGTCAGTGTGCATGGTACTGCCTAAGATACTGTCATGAGGCCCTTTGAAGTTGTCAGGACAGGCCAACGTGACCTCACGATAATAGTTACAAACCAACATTTGTCTTTACAACAAAGAACACATGTACACACACAAGCACATACAATGTTTTTTTTGCCTTACAGTTGCTCTCATTGCTGAGAATAAGAAGGCTAAGAGATAATGAGTGTAATTAGTGTCATTATCACAATCAGCTTTGTCCATTTCTGCTCAGAAAATGTGTCAGTAGCTCATTGCTATGGTGACTGGGATTATCAGGGGAAAGATGAATCCCACAATCCCCTCTGTCTTCCCAGGAAGAACACTGCTTACAGGATGAAACTTACTAAATTGACAATCGTATTGGGGAAAATTCATTATTTCCAGTGTCCGAAGACTTCAGTAAGAAAATGATATATTAAACATGTACCAACTGTTCAAACTCTCCTCAACTAGAACTTCAGGGCTCAGTTTACAATGCCATGTCACTGGGAGCACTGTGCTGCTTAGTTCTTCAAAAACTGTAAAAGATATCACAATGAGACAATTTCATAAACAAATTGTCAGCATAGTTTGGAAATTGTTGGATTTGAAAGTGTTTTAATTTTCAGGGATAGCAGTCATGCGGCTGTCAGACAGGCTGCGCTTGTCGCTGTCATTATTCTTTATGATAACTGTATATAACTCACCTGTTGACATTATATTAAAGCTTATGTCACATTGTCACATTAAAGGTCTGGCAGGTGGATTAGCTGGTATGCCACAGTGTCAGCTCCGCATCTATTCCCATTTTTGGATTTGCCGGAAGACAGACTCCACTCAAACAATATAGAAATAACACAAAGCATGAACACTGTCACAAGTCTCATGACTAATTTAATGTTCAAACCATTTGGCTCTGTTTAAGTATGAGTAAGCAGCTTGGCTTCAAAGATTTGATGGTTTGGCCAATATAATTTTTTTGACATTTACATGGAAATGGTTATAAATAAATAAAACATACAAACAAAAAAAACCAAAACACCATGTTTATCTGCAGCACTAGTTATGTGCAGAAAGTTCACAAAATAGGAATAATAACTGCAATGACCATTTTCAATAAAAAAAAGTGATTGCTGTAATCGGCTTGAGCTCACAGCCTTTCTTCAGCAAGGATGTTGGATAGCGAGTCAAAAGCTGGGTTTCAGCTCAACTGCTAATGGTACAACTGTTGAAATGAAAGGTCTTAAAACCTCAAATTTTTATGAAAAAAAGTTGCATGTTGTGTCCTCCTAAGGATGCAGCCCTGAATTATTACACATCTTATGTGTCATGAGCAAAACATAAGCCAACATTATGATATCTCAAAATGTTAATATGTATGTTAATAGCAGTGGTTGCGCCACCACATGTGAAATTGGTGAGACATATTGAGGAATGTTTTGATAGAAATCTTGGCAATCGTGAGGCTCAGAAGTATATATTATGTCCATGGATTCTGTGTATTATGTTGCCTCCACCCATTCCTGTCATTAAAATTTTCCAGCCTACTTGAATTATATGCAGAACATAGTTTCGAGTACTTATTGTCTATGAGCAAGTGATTAACTGTGCAAAACCTCAGCTCCACCCTGCGAGAGCTGCTTATAAAGAGTGATGTGCTGAGCACCTGCTGCATCCAGCATCAGCTTCCTGAGACAACAGGTAATCTCGACTGGCCTCCTCTTGTTTCTTTCTATTCTTACCTCTCTGAATTTAGCACTGAACATATTCCTCAATGGATAACCACTGTTTACACTGTCCTGTATTTTCAGATTTGAAGTTTAAGTTCACCCGGAGAGGATCATCATCATGACTCCTGTTTTCCTCTGCCTCCTCTTCTTCTTGTTCACAGTTGTACCTGTAGTGAGTTTGACTCTTTAACAACAACAGAATGTCGCATCATCTCCAACAGTAGACACCAGAAAACCCTTATTTAAATTTGTTTAATTTTGTGTCTTTGTGATGTAGGCTACGACTGAGGACCTAGATGAAAGAGGTGAGTGGAATAATGGGAAATTTCCCAGATATCAAGATCTAAAATGTAGATAATTCAAATGTTAAAGTTCTGCTCCTCATCTCTGATATCCTCTGTTTTCACCAGACATATCTTTGTCCGTCTCTGAGATCATTGCAAAAGCCAATGAGGGCATAAGTAAGTGACAGGTTTTATATCATCCAACTCCTTTGGCTAAAATATGACAGCTGGTATCAACTTGTCAAATTTGAGAATTTCTTTATATATCTTAACTAAATGACTAATTGAATGATTGTATAATGGACAGGATAATAATAATGAAGAAATGGTTTGGTTTTCATCTAAAAAGGGAATGTCTGTCAAATATGTTGAACTCTATATTTCTGGTTTTAACATTCATATGTTTGGCAGCAACACCCCTGACCCACGGTGACATTGTGCCAAATTTGAAGAGGAACGCAGACCCCTGCACGGCCATAGGCTGCAAGTGGCCTAAACGCAAAAACTTTGTCAGGATTCCCGTCAGTATCTCCTCCTCATACAGTAAGTTTTCAGTTTGATCCCAAAAAAAACAATCAACCAACATAGAAAAAATTGATAATTGTTTTATAGTTTCTTGTATTTCTACTTGAATAATTCCATATTATGTTACTATTTTTACTCCACTACACTTTCTTTTCTTTCATTTCTCTGTCAGATACAGTAACTAGTTACTTTTAAAATTGAGATTAAACATAAAAGACAAGTGGCTTGTAAAACACTCTAAACTACCAAATATTAAACCTGTGCGCAATTTTTTTTTTGTCTTGTGACTGTTTAAAAAAGTGTCCCTTCATCACAGGTTTCACCAAAGAGACACTTAGCCTTTGAACTTTTTCCATCACTATTCAAGGCCCAAAGAGGGAATATTATTATTAATATAATTACAAGAAACAAAGATAGATTTTTTTTAAATGGTAAATTTATGCAGTAGAACTTTGTTTTTTCTTATTTCCTCTCACATTAATCACCTCTGACCCCTCAGATTTATCTGCTGACCCTATATTTTATAACGTTGCATTAGTTCTTAAAGTTAAGGAAGGATTCACCAACAGCATTTGCATGTATGTTGATCATAGTCAGAAATGGAAAGTTATTTTGAAAATTTCAGTTCTTAAGCATCATTTCATCCAAAACCTGGCAACCAGTTGAATGTTCACCATGCTTTTATTTAACATTTGTAACATTTGTGAAAATTTGTTTTATATTTTATTATTACGTTTTGGTTTTCTTTTTCATAGTCTATGACATAAAAAATCTAATGTTTTATCCCATAACATAAATGTATTAGATTTCAAAGCTAAGTTTTATTACTAGATGATAACAACAGTATTCAGAATGAAGGTGAGGGAATGAATCTTTGTTTACTACCTGAGATAAAACGAGAGGTTTTGAAGTGAATAAGAAAATAAAAAAACTGTAATGTACTGTGTTTGATGGAGCCTGTGCTTTGTCCATGCAGGTGACAATGAGCGCAACTTCATCATCGGAGCCCTGGTGACCTTTCACGAATCCACCTGCATTCGCTTTGTGTGGAGGAAGTCATCACATCAGGAGTTTATCCACTTCTTCTCCGGATCTGGGTAGGAACACACAAAGACATACTTTTACAAATAAAGAGCCTTCATCTAAAATCCTACTTTGCAGTAATTTATACGTTTCTCGGATATATACAACTGATTAGGACAAGTGCAAGTATCTTTTATCTAAGAGCAGTACTTGAGGAAATCTACTTAGCTCCACTGTATAAATGACAAACCCCTGTCAAGTCCAAGCCACGGAAGTTTTAGAGTAGAAACAGGTTTCCTGCTGATAGCAGCATGGGATAAGAAAACATTTGTAAGTGCTGAGGACAAATACAAACTGTGAATTTTGGAGGACTTAATGGAGACTAAACATTAGGGTTGGTGTTTTAACTCTCTGAGACAGTTCTGCTGCCATTTAGGGAAGAGCGAGGGATAATGTACATTAATTTGACCAATGACTTCTCAAACAAAACAAGAGACCAGGAACGTGTCAACAATACATGTTTTAAGTTTGCTATGATTTCACTTTGAATGTGTGTGTGTGTATCAGGTGCTGGTCCTACGTGGGCCGTCAGATAGGAGGACAGCCAATCTCTCTGAGGAGAAACGGCTGTTTGTTCACTGACACTGTGCAGCACGAGGTCCTCCACGCTCTCGGCTTCCACCATGAGCACGTCCGCTCTGACAGGGACGACCATGTCCGTATCCTCACCGAGAACATTCAGGACGGTCAGTTTACCCACAAAACCCCTTATTCTAAGCTCTGGTTTTCTCTCTTATGCAACAATGAGGACAGTGGCAGATTTGTTCATGACAAAGCATCAGTTAATAACTAAATAAACAAATTTAACTGTCTTTGCAGCTCGGCTGTATATTAAGAGGTGCAAAGATTTATGGGCAAATTAGAGCAAAAACAGAGTAAAAGAGTCTACAGTAATATTAGCAGCTCTCTGTGACTTAGGGGCAGTGGCATTTTGAGAAAATGCTGCTAAAATGCTAATAAGATGACACTAAATGAGTGTAATGCTTCAGATGATCCGTATTATTTTAGTGTGTTAGATAGCTGTTAATTAGCACTAAACACAAAGTAAACCTGAGGTTGGTGGGAATGTCATTTGCCAACACAAAAGGACTGCAACGATTAGTCAATCGACAAAAAATGGTTCTGCAGCTATTATGAAAACTTTTTTGGTCATTTCATGCAAAAATACCAAATATTTGAATATCTAAGAATAAATTGAATATCTTTGGGATTTGGACTGATGATTGAATGCAACAAGTACATCAGTTTAGATCGTGGAAAGAAATTATAACTTTCACTGTTATCTGACATATTATTGACAAAATAATAAATAAATAAAACAAAAAGTAAATTAATATAAATCAATATTAAAGACCATTTATATTTATTATGAAGAAATGGTTTGTTTTGATGACTGCTGTGATTGTGAGGTTTGAATCATGATGGAAAGGCTAAACTGCCAACTGATGGGAAAAAAATTTAAAAGTTGAAATATTTAGCATTTTATGGTCTCTTCCTCTGCGCAGGAGTGGAAATAAACTTTGAAAAGGTGGAGACTAACAACCTGGGCACTCCCTATGACTTCAACTCTGTCATGCATTACAGCAAGTAAGTATCTCAGTGCATGTATTGACAAATGTTTACAGGATTCATAAGAGGATGGTTTGTTTCTCAAAGCAATAATAAAAATTTGTCATGCATACAAAACTAGCTGTGTAATAAAATTCTTCAAATTGGTAGTAGTTATTATGTGGTTCTACTCTAAGTTTTACATTTCAAGAAAAACTAGCTTCAGTAGCATCAGGTCAACGTCAAGAGCCAGAGTTAACTTTATGAAAGCTTGAATTGAATAAAGAGCCAGTGTGTGCTAGTGTTTCTGTGTGTAGCTCATTTTCACAAAAAATGTTGCGTCTGTGTTTTTCTTCAAGTTTCGCCTTCTCCAAAAATGGGCAACCGACCATCATCGCCAAGAGCGATCCGGACCTTTCCTTCGGACGAGCTACATTCCTCAGCGAGAATGACATCGCTCGTGTCAACAGACTCTACAATTGCTGTGAGTTAATAATAACCACTTTCTTTACAAACTCATAATGTCAACAAATACATCCCACTACTGATTGAGTTTCCAGCTAACAGCAGGTAACAATAATGTTGATATATTCTAATCTGAGATTCTGATCAATTAATCAGGAACTCTTTTGTTTTTTTTCCCAACCAGAACTAAAAATGACAGAAGGAACGGGTCGGCCTCCATATACTTCAACACTCACATTATGATTCCACCAAAGGGACAGATCTGTTGTTCTTTTTCAATATTGTCTACAGTTAGCAGAAAATGGGGTGCATATGTGATACAGAGACATGAAGTTCTGCCAAACTCATGGTTTAGCATGAGTTTCAGCATTCAGTCTGTTTTCTGGAAGTATCCACTCAAAACGAAATGAGAAAATGGACTGTTTTTCATTGAACTGGCTGCCACATCAGCAAAAACAACATCTAAAAGCAGTTGCAAAAATCATTTATTTACAGCAGCCTTTGTCTGCAGCTCCAGTTCAGGAACATTTTTTAGCTCGTCAGAAAAACTGATGAGAGAAAGGTTTTGTGCTGGGGCTGGTGGAGTAAAGGAATTAACTAATTAAAGAAATGGTGCAGAACTTTTCCTCTTCATTTCAGACCGTTGAGGCACCTGCTGGATGGTGATGGTATTACATCTCATTTTGACTAAGGTCAGATCAAATACCAATAACCTTTGCTCAGCCCTTTATTTTCTAACCATAATCTGAGAATTTTTATCTTTAATTGGTTTTCAAATAAAAAGTGTATGAGCTGCTGATGGTTTTGCTGAGGTGGCTCACACAGAGTCAAGAGGAATTGATTTATTTTGATGATTGTTGACAGAAAAAAAGATCTATTATGTTTTTTTTTCTTTTTTACTACTTGTACAATATTTAACCATTTATGGTTCATAATCAATCACTTTTTCTTTTCTATAGTTTCAGTGACATTTCTTCAATAAAATCAACAAAAATAATTTGTGTGATTTTTTTTTTTACTTCCACCACAAGGAGGCAGCATATTGCCATCATCTTAACAGAGATGTAGAGCACAGTTTGGATCATGGGTTCCTCTGAGCTTGTCAGTGCAAGTAATTCACATTTACAGCTCCATGACTTCACTGACTCATGTTTCAGAAAATAAAGACTACTGGCTTTCTACACATCTTGGAGGAGTGTGCAGATTGTGCTCTGCATAAAAGTTATGTTGACAGTAACACATCACTAATAGTGACTATTTAACTATGAATTCAGTGCATAAAATAGTTTTCTTAGTAATAATACACACTTTTCTTAGCTAAAGATATTTTTAACTATTATAACTGTTAGGTAGATTAGTCCAGGGTCAGGTCCTTTCAAAGGGTCATGAGATACACTGATCAGCTGTAACACTATTATGACAGGTGACATGAATAACTTTGAATATCTTGTTCAGTGGCACCTGTGAGGATCTGAGTGACTTTGACGAGGACCACATGTGATATGAAGATAAATGAGTCAGAGCATCTCCAACACTGCAGCTCTGTGGGATGCTCCTGGTCTACAGTGGTCAGGACCTACCAGAAGTGGTCCAAGGAAGGAAAACTGGTGAACCAGAGACAGTGTCATGGGCCAAATCCATGCTGGTTCTGATAGAAAGGCGTCAGGACACAGAGCATCACAGTTTGTTGTGTATGGGGCTGTGTAGCCTCAGACCGGTCAGGTGTCCATGCTGACCTCTGTCCTCCATCAAAAGCTCCTACAATGGACACATGAGCATCAGAACTGGACCATGGAGCAATGAAGAAGGTGTCTGGTCTGATGGATCAGGTTCTTTTACATCATGTGGATGATCAGGTGTGTGTGTCTCTTACCTGGGGAAGACATGGTACCAGGATGGATTATGGGAGGAAGACCAGCTGGTGGAGGTAGTGTGATGCTTTTGACAGTGTTCTGCTGGGAAACCATGGGTCCATTCATGTGGATGTTACTTTGACACATCTCTCCTCCCTAAACATCAGACCAAGTCCTCCCCTTCATTGAAACAGTCTTCCCTAATGGCAGAAGCCTCTTTCAGCAGGATAATGCTCCCTGTCACTGCAACAGTGGTTCAGGAGCTTTGAGAAACAACAACCAGTCCAAGGTGTTGACTTGACTCCAAATTCCCCAGATCTCAGTCCAATCCAGCATCTGTGGGATAATCTGGACCAACATCTGGAGCTGCTGCTAACATTGTGGTCTAGAGAAGTCCAGCTATCCTGCACACAGCAATGACAACTCAGCCTTGGTCTGACACCAACCTCTGTCCAATCTTTGCATTTACTTTACAACAACAGGAAAATTTGCAATTTTGGGAGAAATAAATAAAACTGTCTTTACTGCTAAACTTGGGACCTCAACTCAAAGCATCTTTCTCTTCATAATGAGCAGAGCAGCCTCACAGAGCTGCTTCCATCGCTGTAGACTCAAATAGATCGACTCTCAGGCTGAAACTCAGCAGACAGATATTGTTTTTTCTGTTACTGCAGTAACCCTTGTGACACATTGCTGCCCTGTTTGCCTGCGTTCTGCTCCATCACACTGATCAGAGCTGACAGGAACATCTAAAGCTGCTGAGCCTCAACCATCCTCAACCGGCAGCTATCGACTGACTGGTCATCTAGACTCTCAGGAGCTTAAATTCAAATTCACATACATAAAGCCCACGATTCCTGCAGCTGGATCCTCATTCAAGAGTAAATCAAGTCTAAATCAGGTAGGACAGAGGAGTCACTGTTGCACTACATGCCCAGTCACACAGGTGTTTCCAGTGAGACGTCGAATCCAAAACACCTCCTGTGAAATTGTGGAGAATCCTCCAACAATGATAATTATCACCAGTCATGTGACGCTCTCTTGTTCCAGGAAGTATTTGAATGTTGAATGGTTACTATTTTATTCCATCAAAATTGCTCTGCTTCTCCTTCCTTAAATAGACTCCGGCGCCTTATTATCAGTCTGAACACAGTGTGAACTTGTTGTGTTCAGCTGTGGGTTTTACATCGAGGTTAGAGTGAGTAAGTCGACAAAATATGGGGCTGCAGAGAGAGACACTGTTGTTCAGGTGCTTTTTGTTCCAATTACTCAAATGTCACTAGGGAGGTCATTGTATTTCACACATTATCAACAACAGATCCTGACTGTGACTGCAATGCATTCTGGTCCTTTTCCTCCCCCTGTAGGAGTCGATATTGGTCCATGTGTCTTTACTCAGAGGTTTCCCCCGGTGTGATCTGACTTTTGTGAAAAATATGTGGCTTTAGAGAGAAGCAGCTCAGCCTCAGACTCTGAGGGACAGACTCCAAACCCAGCCCACAACCTCAGCCACATAATGAGCTCACGTGAAGGAGAGTGAGATGCTCAGACATCAAACACCGGCTGTGTTCAGTTTGTGCTGTGAGCTGCAGCTCTCACCATGTGGATCCACTCATTAGCATCACGTTAAATGAATTAGACAAGGACACAGGGTTCAGTTTGTTTACAATGAATCAGGTGTGTTGACTAGAATAGAATAAAATCAAATGGCAACCGAGTGTGACGTCAACCATTGGTTTGTTAGCTGCCATTTTAAATCCCGCAGTTTGTAATTTGTCCATCGTCCATCCTGGTTTTTTGAAACCAGTAGAAACCATATTTGGAGGAGAAGGTGGAGCTGAGGAGGAGTGAGTGGATCTGACCTGCTCTGGTCTCTATCCTGATTGGGTGGTACAGTCTGTCAATCACACAGTAGCCACACCTTAATTCATCCCCTGCTTTATGGTCTATTTTCCTCTAAATGGACCATCATTTAAAAAATTAATGTTGTATTGAAGACTTGAACTAGAGACTGAAACCATAAACTCAACCGGTGGAGTCACCCCCTGGTGGTCATTAGCTAGTAGCTAATGAAGGTTTAAGGCTCTTCAGCATTGGCTTCACTTTTCAACCCCAGAGTCAATGTCCACTTTTAAATACAGTCTAAAATAGAATAGAATAGAATAGAGGATTATAACAATAGATGTTTGTACTATAATAATCAGAACTCAAGAAATTATGACATATTTTACAGAAATAGTTCATATAAAACAGGTTTGTCATCCGAAACCAGTCTGAGTGACGGCGACAAAAAAGTTCATAATTCCAGTTCAGCTTCATTTTTTCCCTGGGTTTTGCCTCTCAGGTCACGTACAGCCTGTTAGAAACTATTCAGGGTCTGAAGAAATTTTCCTAGCTGTGTGATGTAAATAAAACCATTTAATCTGTGATGCAGTCTAATGCAACTGTCCTGCAATAAATCCTGCTTTGAGAAGGTTATAATGTTCAGTTTGTGTTGAAACTGGTTTAGGGAGACGCTGATTCAACTTTATGGTCATTGTGGAGGATGTAGTTTGTGCTGTTGAGTTATATTGCATTATATAGAAATTAATTAACTAAAGTCAACATGTACTGTGTGCTTTATTGAGTTTTAATTGCTCGAGGGGAAGCACACATTTCACTGTCAGTGAAGGTTTAACTGCAGAGGTTTGTGAAATGAATTTGCATACAGCAGACAAAGGGACGTGAGAGGAAGCTATTTATTAAAAACTCAGTGAGAAACCATGAATCACCTGAAAGAGCCTTTGTGGTGGAGCATACCTTTGTTCTGGCAGGCAGAGGAACAAATATCAACAGATAAAAATGTCAAAGAGTTGAAGGTTGGAGGCCAGGAGCAGCTGAAAGGCAACAAAAATGATGTGTTTTAATAATTGTGTCATTATGGTGTGATCGTGGTGGGTTTAGCAGTGAGAGGCCCTGTGGAGTCATTAAAGCCACTGATCAGAGGCTCCTGGTCTGTCATGACACCCAGTGGGAGAAGGATATTGCTCAGTGCCAAAGACCTTCTCCCTCCACCCCCACCTTCCCACCTCTTTTGATATGTCTTTGAAATGAACTGTTGCTGTATCTTTCTCTGACTTCATGGTGCTCACATCCCCTGGCCTTCAATTATTCCATCCCCTCATGAAGCCAGTCCCATTCTCACACTGGAGGAGAGAGAACTCAGTGCCATTACTCACACTTAAGTATTAAGTATTTTACTTTGCTATATTGAAAGTTGAAATTGTCACAGAGTGAAAACAGAAGTCACATGATCAGGTTTTGATTAACTGTGTGAGAACATAACTTATGAAAAGAGTCAGATGAGCATCTCCAGCAGAGGAGGATCAGCTGATTTAATGCACTGCTCTGCCACCATTGCGAGTATCCCAACTATACATTGAAATAAATAATATACGTTTATACTTTTGAATACAGAAGTATTTTTAAAAGATCATTTACTCACGTAAAAATTTGTATCTTCACTTTGACTCCAGAATGGAGCCGTGTACTTTCTCCACTGCAGCCACATTTTTTATGTCTATGGTCAAATAAAACCATTAGATACTTAAAGCTTGATTTCGTTAATGACGTGGATGCCAGTCACTTTTGAGAGAGGTAGTGGACTATATCTGGAACTGAGGTGCTTTTCATACCAGTTGTAGCTGCTAAATATTTTTCTCACTTACATTCCTATGACTTTAACATAATCTGTGGAGTTGCGCCTGTCTGTCTGTGACATTTCTACTCACACCCTGAAACAATGGAGGTGAATGAATTTTTGTGCATTGTGCATTGTGGTGTTTTTGTATAATTTCTTTGATTCCAGCATGGATACACCTGTGCGGTTCCTGTTACAGTTTTACTAGTTATTCACAATCTCACAGTTCTGATCAGTAAATATCTCACATGCTGCCTCTTCTATGTTCTGTTTCATTTTTCATTCGTACATGTGAGATCATAATAAAAGTTTTTTTATATCAGGGGTTAAACTAACAGATTCATAAAACAAAGATTTCAAGAATAAAGATGTATTTCATAAGATACTATTGATTGTGTGTGTGTGTGTATGTGTGCACATGTGTTTAGCTGTTTTAAACGTCTGAACAACAAAGCACCTGGTGTGTTGTATGTTAAATATGTTCAACCTGCTATAACATGAAGCTCTGCCACATTCCTGAGAGTTTTGTTCATAATGTGAGTTGAGCCGAAATGTCAGTGGAAATGTCAATCAAGTCCATCAATCACCTTCACTGCAGTGCTGCTCTCAAGACTGAGGGACTCTGTCCTCACGAAGACTTGTGCTGAACAAGGAAAAGAGCATATTTCCAGTTGTTGGCTTAGTTTTGGATGAAGGTCATTGACTTTGTTTGACATTGGCTTTACTTCCTTTACTTACAACTGCTGAGTGAAAAAAAAGCATGAAGCCATTCCAATGTCTTTTTTTTAACACTCTCGTTGTGCCTTCTTCCATTTAAAATCCTTAATCTAAAGTGTTGCAGCTTCTCTCTTATGATGATTTTTTGATAGTAAATTTTAGATCTTTGGGTTTTGGACATTGGGTCAGTTTGTTCTGTGGGAAGTCTAAAAAAGTATTGTCAGGTAAAACAATAACGAAAATATAAAAGAAAAGAAGAAACAAACCTTGTGTTAAATATATGTATTATTTCCCCAAATGCATTCAATTGTTAGTTTTAAGACTTTTGTTCAAATTTGGTTTTCCATACATGACTTTATGCAGCTGGTATAAACAGGCATAATTTCTCAATACTTGATTTTGGACCTTTTTACACAGCGCTTGTAAAAATAAGAAGTGTTTCCTGGTTTCCAGACCAAACCCTTCTTTTTCAAAGTGGACAACAAGCCATTTGAAAACAACTCATCCGTTCACATTCATTCTTCTGTTCACTTGCAAGCTACTTAGCACTGATGAATGATGTTGTGCTGATGTATGGAATCACATCTTTACTTGATGACTTATTGCCTGTGAAAAGCACATCTAGAAACCTGTTTGTTAAAATGCACAGTAACATTAAAGTAACACACTTGGCTCTCCAAAAACAAATTTTAAATTTTTCAGATTTTTCTTCTTTTTGTCACAGGCCTGAGGGCTTCTTGCTGTTTAGGGTTTGTTTTTTTGACTCAAATACAGCTCAGAGGGAAACATTTAGTAACTTAAAATTAATATTTTACACAGAAAACATTTGACGAACTTATGTAAGATGCTTTCCTCAACTAACTTCCTCAGTTAAATTCATCCTCTGTCTATGAATGTCCTTCACTTGGATTTGGTTTCCTTCCTGTTATCATTGGTTAAATTTTTTGTGGGAAGAGCTTGAAATACAGAAATTGACTGACAGACAGAGGAAAACCTCAGCCCCACCCAGTGAGAGCCACCTATAAAGAGTCAGGAGCTGAGCACCTGCTGCATCCAGCAGCAGCCTCCTGAGACAACAGGTAAACTCAACTGACCTCCTCCTTTTCTTTCTATTCTTACCGCTCTGAATTTATGGCCATTTATGGTCTTTGAGAAACATATTCCTCAATGGATAACCGCTGTTTACACTGTCCTGTATTTTCAGATTTAAAATTAACTGCAGAGGAGCATCATCATGACTCCTGTTTTCCTCTTCTTCCTCTTCTTCTTATTGAGGGCAATTCCTCCAGTGAGTTTGATTCTTTCAACATTAGGAATGTGATATTTAACACTGTCTACTCTCCTGTAAGAACCAGGTATCTTCACAATATCAACCTGACATGTCCTATGAGAAAATACATCCTTATTATGAGTCTTGTGACGATGCTCATTGTTTTAGATAACAGAGTTAGTTTTTTATGGATTTTGGGATTTTATGAGCCTTCCTAGTGATTAGATGTGATTTAAAATATTATGTTTGTGTTGCAGGGTGCAACTGATGATGGAGATGAAACAGGTGAGTGGAATAATGGGGAATTTCCCAGATATCAAGATCCAAAATGTAGATAATTCGCCTGTCAGTGCTGCTGCTTATCTCTGAGATGATATCTTCTCTTTTCTCCAGAAACGCATCTGGACGTGTCTGAAATCATTGCAAATGCAAATGAGGGCATAGGTGAGTGACGTGTTTTATATCTTCCAACTCTTCTGGCTATTATAGAAATGTATGATATAATAATGTATAATAATGTATGAAAAATATAGCGAGACTTTGCACAGTTGAATAGAGAGACAGGAAAATGTGCTGTTTGCATCTTGTCAAATTTAATGGTTTGAGAAGTTCTACCTAATATGGGTTTGTAAGTAAATATTTGCACTGTTTGTCAGACAAAACAATAATGTTCATGGTTGGCTTTGGGAACTAACTTCAGATGGACCTTTTTCATTACTATGACTAAATAATAATCCACTAAATAACTAAACAAATGATCAAGATAATAGTGAACAGAATAATCAATAATGAAAAAAACTGTTAGCTTGATGCCTGTCTTAGAAAAAAGGGAATATCTGACCAATGTGCAAAACTCCATATTCCTGGTTATGTTTCTTGTTCTGCAGCAACTCCCCTGACCCACGGTGACATCGTGCCAAACTTAAACAGGAACGCAGATCCCTGCACAGCCAGAGGCTGCAAGTGGCCAAAACGAAGACGCTACGTCATAGTTCCCATCACTATCTCCTCCTCATACAGTAAGTTTGCACTTTGACCTTAAAATAAATCTAAGTAAATCTACTTGAATATTGTACTTAAATAAGTATTTCTTTCTTGTTCTACTAGATTTATTCATGTTGCTACTTCAACTCCACTACACCTCATTTTTCTGTCAGATACAGTGACTAGTTAATTTTCAGATGGACATTTAACATAAAAAAATTTGTGATCAGCTTATAAAACACTCATTATCAAATATTAATGTGTTCTGACTGGTGATAAATATTCAATATGAATGTTTAGAGACACTGTAAATGTAAGTCAGTGTACAATGTTTGATGTAGGGTGTAGCCTCTTAAGGGAGAACAATCCCCAGCAGCCTGTGCTTTGTCTCTGCAGCCAGACAAGAGCGGAAATTCATCATTAAAAGCCTGTTGACCTTCCACAAGTCCACCTGTGTTCGCTTTGTGTGGAGGCGCTGGTGGCATCGCAGTTATCTCCATTTCTTCTCTGGATCTGGGTAGGAACACACGCATACACACACGCACGCACACACACACACACACACAGGTAAATTAGGGGAACTGGCTGCAATTGCACAAATTGCACTGTAATATTAGTCTGATCAACCACATCTTATAAACTTTATATACCTGCTGACATACAGATGATCGTGTCATCAGATGCACCAGACGTAGACGACAGGCAGACTGATCTGTCTGTTCTCTCTGAAATGCTCTTTTAGCCTTCAGCACCTGAAAATGAAAAGGCAATACATAACTCTTGACAAACCCAAGTCAGGACACAGATCTAGGGTTTTTAAAAGGCTGATAAGCCAGTAATCATCATGGGCCAAAAGAAAACTCAACATACTCTAATGTCAGTTTCCTGCTTATTCCGTCATTTCTACTGATGTCCCCTCAGGCCATTGTTATCAGAGCATGTACTACATCCCTTCGCACATGTTTTTATGTCCACTTAATGACATACACAGTATGCTACTGTTCACAACAAGCCCCATGTGTCTGCTGTGTAAATTAGCTTGAGTAGTTGTTTTCACATGTGGTCAAACAGACTCATAAACCAGTTCCTACTGTTTCACTGACCCGCCTCTTTGTGTCACCAGTGACACAGGCTTAAACCAAAAATATTAGTACAACAATGTAAAAATACTCCATTACAAACAAAGGTCCCGCATTTAAAATCCTATTTAAGTAAAAAACATTAGTATTAAATAGTAACATGGCTTGGTTGTCATTTTCATCAAATTTCACTCACTATACATCGCTACTATATTTTGAGAGGTCACATAAAAACACATTTCTTGTGTAAATGCTTTGACATTGAAGTGAACTTAGCTTTGATATGTTTCATATCAAAATGTAAATATCCAGCACTTTGAGTTTCACTTCTAGTTTTTGGGATTTATAATAAAACCATTCATACATTAAAAAGTCTGAAGCAACAGCTCTAGTTACATACAACATGTGGATGCATTATGGTGAACAAAAAGTCTCAGTTCTCACAGTCTCTTCAGGGTTGGTTTTCATATTGTGACAAGTTATTGTTGTTTGTGTTGTTATTTACATTGTTATATAAGGATAAAAAGGTAATGGAAACCCTGTATAACAGCAGCATAAGACACATTTGACAGGCCACATCTTTTGAACAGAATAAGCTTAAGGAGATTGAGGATGCTCCATTTCTATACATGACAGTTGAAGCGTCCATTGCAGATTGAAGGAGAGTCTATGGAGGAGACAGTTTTTGAGGGATTCAAATCAAAGTGTGACTACCAACCCTGTTCTCTGCCTACTAGTAATGTATACTAGTAATCTATAGTGGAGTATAAGGTATATTTCCCTCTGAAATGTAGTTGAGATATAAAGTAGGACCTAACACTTCCACTATCCACGATCACTCAAATGCAATATCAGTATGTGAGACCATTATTATCATTTACTTGGCCAGTTCATTTTTTGGCATTTTAGCTTTTTTTGACAGCTGGAGACAGAAATGACAGACGGGAAAGATCAACCATTAATTTCTTCAACACAAGAGACCAGGAACATGTCAATTCCAGTTCTACTATCACTCTGCGGCAATTCAGGGGAGAGAGAGGGATAATGTGCATTAATTTGAACAATGAATCAACATTTATCAAACACAACAAAAGACCAGGAATGTGTCAACAATACCTGTTTTCTTTTTGCTATAATTTCAATTTGTTTGTGTGTGTTTATGTGTCAGGTGCTGGTCCTACCTGGGCCGTCAGGGTCGAGGACAGCCAATCTCTCTGAGGAGAAATGGTTGTTTGTACACTGATACTGTGCAGCACGAGGTCCTCCACGCTCTCGGTTTCCACCATGAGCATGTCCGCTCTGACAGGGACCGATTCGTCACTATCCTCACCCAGAACATTCTGGACGGTCAGTTTACCCGCGAAATCTTTATACCACAGTTCTGGTTTTATCTGAGCATTTGCTCCAGACACAAAGTCCCAGTACAAGAACTTATTTGTAAGCTTTGCTATTGCCAGACAGCCAACATTGGCATTAACAGGTGTCGGTTTGTAAACTGAAGCCAATGCTGAAGAGCCTTAAACCTTCATTCTATCTAATGACCATCAGGGGGTGACTCCACCGGTTGTAAAAAGTCAGATTGTATTGAAGTCTATGTGAAAATGTCACTACTTCTCACTTGATTTATTAGCTCAGTAAACATTTTCCTAATGAGTTTCTGGTCTCAGTCGCTAGTTTCAAGTCACATCCACCCCTCACTCCTCTTCAGCGCCACCTTCTCCTCCAAATCTGTTTTTTTCCAGTTTCAAGACATAGCGCTGCTATAATACAACCTTGTGTTTTGTAAACACAATGACTGAAGGTCTTGTCAAGTGACAGTCGCCACCATCTGCTCCCAGCAAGAAACCACATTTGGCAGATGAGAAAACTTACAAATAGCCCCTTACATAAACTCAAAGGCAAAAAGTATTTAGGCCTATACATAAATGGGGTAAAAAGACAAAGTGTACAGTTATCAGGTCTATGAGGAGTAGGCACAGTGTGGCCTTGAGATGTTACATTAACATACTAACATGCTGGTAGTGACAGTGCTAATAAGTTGAGTCTTGTGTTTCAAATGTTCTCTCCCTCCATGCAGGAAGGGAATCAAACTTTGAAAAGGTGCAGACTAACAACCTGGGCACTCCCTACGACTTCAACTCTGTCATGCATTACAGCAAGTAAGTGTGTCAGTGCAAGCATCTGTGTTTATGAACGTTTACAGTATATATATCAAATTTGTAGAATATTAAATTACCTGAGTGAAACAAAGAGTTTTTTTTAAACTTTTGTAAAGGCAAATATTTCTTAGATTTAAAATAAAAACTAAGAATCTCATGTCATGATTAACTGTGTGTTTTAATTGAACGCTTTAATTGAATAAAGACTCAGCGTTGGGCCAGTGTTTCTGTGTGTAGCTCAATATATCATATATGTTGTGTCCGTGTCCTCAAGATTCGCCTTCTCCAAAAACCGGCAACCAACCATTATTGCCAAGAGCGATCCAGACCTTTCCTTCGGGAAAGCTACATCCATGAGCACGAACGACATTGCCCGTGTCAACAAACTTTACCAGTGCTGTGAGTGAATAATAAACACTTTCTCTACCAAATTATGTTGATAACAAATGTAAGGACATGGCCGATATTTAAAATATGAGATCGTAATCTGTTCAGTAATCATTAATCAGTATTTAATTCAGTAATCATATTCAGTCAATCAAGAACTCATTTGTTTTTTCTTTTTTTCCAACCATAACATCAATGACAGAAGGAATGATTCAGCCTCCAGGTACTTCAACTCAAATCATGGTTCCACTAAAGGTCCAGATCTGCTGTACTTCATCAATATTGTCTGCAATCAACTTGAGTGAGCAAGAAAATGAGGTGCATATATGACAGAGACCTGAAGTTCTGCCAGACTTAGCTCCTGTTAGCATTCACTCTCAATGTTTTCTGAAAGTTTCCACTCAAAAGTAAATGTCATAACAGACTGACTTTCATTTAACTGGCTGTCGCATCAGCAAAAACAATCCAAAAGTTCAGTCACATCTGCAGCTCCAGTTCAGGAACATGTTCAGCTCGTCAGAAAAACTGATGAGAGAAAGGTTTTGTGCTGAGGCTGGTGGAGTAAAGGCTAATTAAAGAAATGGTGCAGAATTTTGCCTCTTCATTTCAGACAGTAGAGGCACCTGCTGGATGGTGACGCTATTACATCTCTTTCTACTTTCTATGAGATTAGATTTTTTTTTAATCGGTTTTTAAATACAAAATGTATGAGCTGGTGATGCGTTTGCTGAGCAGGCTCACGGTCGAGAGGTAATGATTTATTTTGATGATTGTTGAAAAAATGATATTTTTGTTCAAACACTAGACATTTAGCCATTCGTGGTTTATAATCAGTGATTTCTTTTCATTTCTTCTTATTTGTTCTTCAATAAAATTAATAAAATCAAATGTGTGATTATTTACTTCCACCAAGAGGAGGCAGTCTATTGCCACTATTTTAACAGATGTACAGAGTACATCTGGTATATTTCAATAGGTCTTTGTTTTGCATGAAAGGTACATTGACAGTCCATGTTTTATACTGTATATAGGTAGACTGAAGTAGTCAGATTCTTTAATTACCTAAAAAGTACCAGTACTGCAATGTAAAAATATTCCACCACAAGTAAGATTCCTGCATTCAAAATGATTCTACAGAAGAAATGTACTGTTAGTGATATATTATTATATATTGTATTATTAAATTAGTAATCATTGTGTAAGCAGCATTTTAATACATTAGCTGGTTAAAATGATCCTGGAAAGGAACAAAGAAGAAACTAAATTCCGCTACCAAATTTCTACTTATCTAATTTGATCTGAACTTTTGATGAGTTGCATTTTTGTGAAATATTGGATGATTTTTCTTCTTTGAGCCTTAACAACTTGTTCCAAATTTTCAGTGGGGATGGATGGACAAGCTAAAAATACTGGGTTTAATCTCTAAAAAGGGTCATGTATTTTTCGATCCTAACTTATGTTTTGTTTTTATGTTTAAAAAAAACAACTGATCTTTAGTATCTTGTTACTGTAGCTGTGTATAAAAACAGTGAAGTAAAAAGTACAATACATATGTACTGTGTACATGTGTAATAAAATAAAAATGCCCAAGTAAAGTACAAGTCAACTGTATATTAAAGTAAATGTATTTATTCATTTTCTAGTTATGTTTCCAAAAATATCTTCTGCTTGTTCAATCAGTTTCAGATGAGACGTCACACACACTCATTCCTGACACCAGTGAGTCACCAGTACCTTATATACAGGATAGTGACTCACTGGTGTCAGGAATAGAAACCACAAACAGGCACAGTGTGTCAACTTGTCTCAATCAGGGCGATAGTGTTTTTTCTCTTTTTTTTTTTTTAAATTTGAGATGCAGTGGAGATTCTCATTTTTTCAGTGGGTCTCACAGGAGCACTGACACAGGGTTTGCTGAATGTCATCATCTTCTAAGATCATTTTCTGAATAAATCTAAAGAAGAGACAGGAAATAGTTTATAGACATTTTGGCAAACATACTCATTCAAATGATACATAGGACAATGAATAGTGAGCTTTAATTTTCCAACAGATTTTGTTACCGCCATGCAGATTCAGTCTAGTTTTTATGGTAAGCTAAACTAGCATGGCTCCTTATTTGCAAATGTTAAATCACCATAGTAACATCTTTGTTTCCCAATTCAAAGCCTGCAACCTTTGGGGGACACGCTCTACATAGCTGTGGTCCTCCCTCACTGTTATAGAGTGCAAAGGCCAAATCAAAATGGTCTGATGGTCTGGTCTATGGAGGATTTCTGCTTTGCCTCACCAACTGTTCCCACCCTTACCTCCAATTGCCTTGCAGCCTTGACACCACGTAATTTTTTTCACAAAAACCTGAGGTTTTAAGGCCCTAACACTTGCTAAAAGCACTGGATTCTCAGAAGAGCTGAGAAACTAGTGGTACAACTAATGGTTCTTTTCTTCTCTAATTGATCCATTGACTATTTTCCTGATCAATAGCTTTCATATAAAATATTAGCAAATGGTTATATTGGCATATTACAAATTATTAACATTTTTAAAAGTAACTTTCTGGGCCAATTTACGCCTTTATTTGATAGAGACAATGGAGAGAGAGGGTGGGGCTTGACATGCAGTAAAAGGTCCATTCTGTTTGCAGTCAAATTGACCTCCTGCTCAGGGCCTAGTGTGCCTCTATGATAGAGCGCTCTAGCCACGACTCAGCCACCCTGACACATTCAAACTTTGACCTGCTGATGGTGCTGGATTGCAATTCAATTCGATTTTGATTTGACTGTCCAGCTATAAAGCCATGCCACCCAAATATTTGGATCTAGTTTTTGAAAAGACCATTTTTATACATGAGATACAAGGAAAACAAAATCAAGGTGCTGCCATACCTCTGTACTGCCGAGACCTTGAAAGACTGCACATTTTCAAAAAAGACAAAACTCAAGGACATCCTTCATGAAGCGGGAGAAGAGACAGGAAAGAAAGAAAGATGCCGACAGCCACTGGAAGAGAGAAAAGGTGTGGTACAGGAAAGAGAGCATGAAGATTAGACAGGTCATGTGTTCACAGCTGTTGGACAACAAACATGGTTTTACAATATTCTTGTCCTGAAAGATTTATTGACTCAAAACTGTATTTTTCTGACAGCAATAAACAAGACTGTTGGTTACTTTGAGAGCTAAACATCAACTCCAACTGCATCATCCAACTGCTAGCTCACATCAAGTGCATGGAGAGTCCACATAAACATATCTCTTCTCCTTCTTTCACAGTTGCCAGTCTCTCTCTCTATCTCTCTTTGCTTCTCTGCTGTTTATTTGACAGAAGTGACTCATCGCTCAGCAGAGCTGGGACTCGTTTCCCCGCTCAGCGCGCTCTCATCATTTCCCTGGCAAAAACTAAAATTAGGCGAAATTTTAGCGCCAGCAGAAAGCTTTATTTTGAGAGGCGTCCCTCTCGTCTAACGTGCTGCAGGCTTTCACACACTCACATATGGGTACAAATGTGTACAGACAAACACCAGTAATCCCCATAGTGTCTGACTCTGTGTGTGCGTGTCTCTGTGTGTGTGAGCAAGATTTTTTCAGCCATCAGTCTCCTGGAAAGCTGCTGACATGTGATCCAACCATATAATAACATAGGCTACATCTCAGTGTTGTAAAGTTAAAGTATAACAGACTGTGTTAATTGCACAGACTATTTTTACAAGAAATAATTATTTATTGAATGAATCGCTTTGAAGTTTGCATCTGTTATTTTGTCTCTGAGCACAACTATGTTGTACAGATCTTTAGCTGGTGATAGTAAACATTTAGTTTATTATTATTTATATTATATTATATTTTGATTATATTTTGTTTAACATGGTTTTCCTAAATAATCGTTGTATCAAAAGGATTAGTGTAGTTACTTAGTTTGTGTTGTTTGTTACTTGTAACTGGTAGTGGCTGACACAGTGTTAGCAGTTGTGCTAATGCAAACTCTTTCTCTCTGCACTGACAGGGTTTGGTGACCTGTGAAGGACTAGCATGTATCAAGATGGTTAGTGTTTGAGGAAGCAGAGAGAGACAGCTACATGTTTGAGCCTCAGTCAGACCCAGACTCAATGAGAAGACTAGCAGATGGATCAGAACAGCATCTTTTATTTGTTTATGCTGTTTGTTAGTTTGTAACTGGCAGTGGCTGACACAGTGTTAGTGGTTGTGCTAATGCCAACATTGTTTTCCCACACTACTACTACAGAACTATTAGCATTATATATTATATATTATATATATTTAAATTAAAATTCTCCAGATGTGTCCAGACAGAAAACACAGGTGAACTTAGATGTAGCTTGATTCCACACAAAACTAATCAGAAGACACTTGTGGGTGCTAATGACGGTCCACAGAAGACACTGGAACATCCTACCTGCCTGTCTCTATGTGTTGAGTGTGTACCTTGCCCATTGTCAGCTGGGATTGGCTTCAGCCCCCCCATGACTGTGATGGATAAACAGTATAGATAATGGATGGATGGAGGGACTTTGCGTGAAGTTATTTAATTCAAAACTAATTCACATTATTTTTTAAAGCACCCATCCATTATCTAGGTGCAGGGTTGCAGTTGGGGAGAAATCCCAGCTGACACTGGATGGGGGGTTGGGCACATGCTGGACAGGACGCTAGTCCTTCACAAGGTTGACATATAGAGACAAACAATCATTCACACTTACATTCACACCTACGTACAATTTAGAGTCACAAAGACGAGAGATGCAAAGTCTACACAGTTCGAAACCAGAACCTTCTTGATGTGAGGCGACAGTGCTACCCACTACATCACCACGCCACCTGAAAAAATCCTAGCTTTACTTTCAACGTTTCCACTGGACTGTATTTACAGTACTACTGCACTGAGCTGTACAACTTGAACTCCTGATCACTTCAACACAAAACAAAGAATATTTTGTAAGCATTCAACAATAATAACACACTGTATCCTATGAGACTTTGACCATGCAGACTAATGGGACTCAGCTGTACCTCCAGGAGTTTCTACTGGAGCTACTGAGGTCGTGGGAAACAAACACACACTCACCCACATAAACAAAATTATTGTTAATGAAGAGCTGGTGCATGATGGCATTTTCTTTAAAGAGTTGTGGCATGTAAATGTTGGTGTTTGAAGCATCTGAGCTGCTCTCAGGTCAGTCCGACACTCTTGTCTAATTTGTCTCCAGGTTTCAGGAGGCGTTAATGTGTCTGCTGCAGGAGAGTGGGAGGCAGAAGAGAAAGAGAGGGAAAAAAACACCTTTCTTCCTCATCAAACAGTGACCTTTAAGGTGGCAAATGGGTGTGGAGGTATGATTTATACAGAAAAATGTGTGTGTGTGTGTGTGTGTGTATGTGTGTTTGTCAAGGATAGTCAGAAGCTAAGGAGAAACATCTGACACACACTAAAACACACACACACTCAGACTGGTTGTGTGTGGAGGAGTAAAGATGAACGACTGGTATCTTAGCAACAGCACGTTAACAGAGCAGAGGGGAGAATGTGTTGGGGAAGGTGGATGGTGCCAAACCACACACACACACACACACACACACACACACACACACACACACTCATTCATGTCGAGACTCTACCCTAATTGGGTAGTTTGTTGCCGGAGCTCCTGGACGACAGTGGTTTTCTGTCTGAGCCCCCTGATGTTGCTGAGACCGGCTCAGTGTTTTCTGGCCTTCTGCATCATTTCAAAAACTGGTGCTGGTATGTTTTTGCTCAAAAGTCACCAAAAAAATTATTATGCCTTAATATTTAAAGTGTTTTGATACTGTGTTGTTGTTTTTTTAATTATCCTGTTCCTTTGTGCATTTTCAGTTTAAGATGGTATGGCTTTCAAATTCACACACAGGGAGTCAGGAAGATCAACAGTCTTACAACCTCGCTCGCTCTTGAGGGAAAAGCAGCATAAACCAAATGTTTGTGGTTTTGCAAATTTCAAACTAAAAAAACTCAAGGTTGGGGACAGAACAAAAAATGGGAGCTGCCAAATCACTAACTACTACTAACTAAATATGACAACAAGAGAAAAGAGTTAGCCTGGATGCACTGAACAGCCTGTCTGGACAGTCACTGTAAAACCACAGGAAGCAGCACCCATGTTCCCAGTGTGGCTCACAATTACTGTTCAGGAGTAACACAGTTCTCAAGGCTGATCCCAGCCCCCCCAACAGTTACAACACAAACTAGTACCTAGAGAGAGTGCAGAGTATCTTTCAAATAGCAGACTGCTTCAGTGTGTTCAGCCCTTCAAAGCCTTTGCCTCACTTTTACCGAGCGGCTGCAATCGTGTGGTATCTGGAACTTTAGATTTTCAGATTTCAGTCGGTGGATGGGGCAGATCTGATGACAGATAGATGCCATGACAGAGAAAACATGTCACCTCTGCATTTAAGTGTGAGGAAGCCCATGTCTGATGATCCGAGGGGCCTAGATGTAGTGTAGGGGGTTGGGGGGCCTGTGATACAAGGAGGATCTGAACCACTGAGGGATTAAAAAACAAACAATATGATTCCAGCATACAGCAAGTTACAGCAGTCGAACCTTGACCTGCATAAGCATGGATGACTCTTACTAGGTCGGTAAATAAGAGGAATGGTCTAATTTTGGTGATGTACAAAGCTGGACTGAACCACTGACGTTACCTGTTTATCCAACTCACCAAGTTTCAAAGCTAAGGCCATGTCAGCAATGGACAACACGAACTGACCTGATACTTCAGACAGCAGCAGTCTGCCTGGGGCCAGCAGATCACTGAGAGAAAACAGCTCCAGCTCTTTAAAACTGACACTAACATCTTTTTCTTTCTCCCTCATGCTCCATCCAATCCACATTTTGGCCCAACTTGTTTTGATGCTTCTTCTGTCTCACTTCATCCATCTCACACATTCACACATACCCTTCTCAGAGGTGTTTCTCTCCTCCAGAGTGAGAATGGGATTAGCTTCACGAGGGACTGAGAGAGATGTATTGATGTGTAGATGGATGGACAGACAGGGGGGTGATGGGATGGAGGAAATAAAAGCAGAGGGAGGTGGGTGCTATGAAGTCAGAGAAAGTAATGCTGTGTGTTGAGCAAAGATGTCAGGAGGGTCCATGCAGGGATGGAGGAGGGTGTGGGAGATGGATAATTCTTCTGATTCTGTACCACAAATATCCAGCAGCTGGGAAACACAAAAACAGGAGCAGACAAGTGATGAGACACGAAGGGTGACAGACACAGCGACAGTTCATGTCAAAGATATGACAAAGAGAGGTGGGAAGGTGAGTGGGGGTCTTTGGCGCTGAGCAATATCCTTCTCCCACTGGGTGTCATGACAGACCAGGAGCCTCTGATTAGTGACTTTAAAGACTCCGCAGGGCCTCTCACTGCTAAACCCACCACGATCACACCGTAATGACACAATTATTAAAACACATCATTTTTGTTGCCTTTCAGCTGCTCCTGGCCTCCAACCTTGAACTCTTTGACATTTTTGTCTGTTGATATTTGCTCCTCCGCCGGCCAGAAGAAAGGTATGCTCCACCACAAAGGCTCTTTTCAGGTGATTCATGGTTTCTCACTGTGTTTTTAATAAATAGCTTCCTCTCACGTCCCTTTGTCTGCTGTATGCAAATTCATTTCACAAACCTGAATCTGCAGTTAAACCTTCATTGTGCTTTCCTTTGTTAGCACAAAAACACACACAGTACTTGTTGAATTTATCTGGTTAACCCTGTTCAGCTCATGGAAGCGTGTCCTAAAATCTTGTTGTGCTTAGAGAGGGATTTTTTCTTGTTTTATGTTACTATTATAGTGAAGTCTTTACTGAGTGAGATAGAATACTGTGCAGAACTCTTAGGCCACCACCAACTTTGTTGTTTTAATGACCGTACGAATTTATTTTTCAGTCTCTTTGTTAAGATACAAACAGAAAATAAAGGAAATATGTTCACAAAATAAAATTTTAAAAAATTCTGAACAAGGCTTCTATAAGGTCAGTATTTAGTGTGACTTCCCTTGGCACTAAGCACATCTTCAACTCTTAAGACTGTCCTGAAGTTTTCTGAAGTAATCTCTATATTCTTCCAGGCTTCCTTCAGCACTTCCCAGAGTTCTTCTTTAGATTTAGGTTCTTATTTCTTTGTGTCCAGGTGATCCCATACTGCCTCTATAATATTCAGTTTGGACTAGTGAGTGTTTTATCAGCTGTTTTTCCAAATATTTCACTGCATGAGCAGTTTGCTTAGGATTATTATCATGCTGAAAAATAAAACCATTCCCAATCAGGCTCTTGCTGAACTTTTCAGCATCATGATCCCATCAAACAATATCACCAACACCACTGGCAGAAATGCAGCCGCAAACCAGGACAGAGCCTGCACCATGTTTGAAGGCTGCAAGCACTCATTCTTCCATCCAGATGTTGAGCCAGGTCCTCGCTGGACTTCTACTTCTCTCAAAGAAGAAACAGATTTTGAAAGTTTTCTTGTCCTTCCAGCCCTTTTTTGTCCTTGACTTCTCCTAATTCTTCAAATATCTTTATAACAGCTTGAATATCACATCTTCAGTATCCAGTTTGTTTGCTGATATCCCTTTGAGAGTGGCCTTGTTGATGCTAAATTATGATTTTATGTCAAACTCTGTAATCTTTGTCATTTTGACTCGACTGATGTGATTGAAAGTTGGTCTAATACATATTAGTAGCTTCCAATGAGTTAACCTCATACACGTGTGTGTAAAGCTCAAGCATGTCACACATGCACAAACCTGGTGTAATGGACTTTTTTCACATCACTGTTGTACCTGTTTTCATACGTTTACAGACACAGGATAAAGGCATGACCAGAAGGACAACAGAATAACTAGTGACCAAAGAAGTGAAGTGCATTTTTACAAAAAGCTGGACAATTTGTGTCCCGGAAAAAAATATACATTTTCTGGGACGGTTGCTCAAACAAAACCAGGAACAATCCTAAGGAAACCTGGACAGGTGGCAACTTGAAGAAAGGTCGAGGTAGATGGATGTGTTCACAAAAGTCACTTGTCTTTGACAATAGGACATTGGTTTCTTTTCAACGTGACCATCATTGTTCTCTAAACCATTGCATAAGTCTAGTGAGGTTACAAAACCAAATCTTAACACCAATGGCATCAGACCAGAAAACTATTTTAAGGGTTTGCAAAGGTTTTAAAAAGACAGAGACTGTTGATCTGGATCAGAACATCTAGAGGACTCATTGGTATGTTGTTACACTGAATGAAAATCATGTAAATCCAATGAGTAGCATATGAAGATATTTTCAGAGGAAGAGTTGAGAGGAGAATCAAAAAAGCAGAGTGTGAGGTGGTGAATTTTCTGCCTTTAGTTGCACCATTAAATACATTCAGCCCCGCTAATTATTCACTTGAGGGAAAATTTGACAGAGTAAACAACAATGGAGCGGCACAGCACACCTCGTTAAATGTGAACAAATCATCTGCCCTGTGTATGTGTGTATGTTTGTGCACTAGTGCCTTGTTTCTATAGCTGGGTATGTGCAAGTGTGTGGGTGTCAGAGTGAGGATGGGTAGAGATGGCTGGTGCCTGCTGGATCTGGGGCTCGATCTGCAACACAGCCTGTCTGCCTGCACAACACACACTCTGTAATTGGACTCAGAGGAGCGAGGAGACCTGCCTGCGGGCTCCAGATTATGCTGATGTATGGCATATATTGCCATCCTAACATTCCTATCTCACATCTGGCTCTATTGTGAGCCTGCACTCGCAGTAACACAAGGAGTAGAGTAGAAAGGAAACGTCGCAGAGCATCAGGACCGACTCTGTCATGCCAGAGGTGATGTGTGATGTTGTGACACAAAGCAGCCTCTAACCTGTTGCCAAACGTTTTCTATAACAAACAATTGCTTCCTCTGGGGGGTATGTCGCACACACAGACAAACTCGGGGACACACACTCGTTTATCACTGGCAGCTGATTTTGATTTGCCTTCATCTTAACTCAAAATCAAAACAAAATGCAAATTTTGGGAATAATCCACAAACAGTAGCACGGGTGTGTGGGAGTCTCCACGTTGTGCCAGTGTTGCTTACACACAAATCAAACACATTTCAGTTCTTATATAAACAATAGAGTGAAGTGAATAATCAAACTAGACTGTAAAATTAGAAAATAACCATGTTCTTTGACTTCAGTTTGAATCTGTACCACCATTTTGAGGTTTTAATTAGATTTAAAGCTTTGAATAGAACAAAACCACTGACACCTGAAAGCTATTAAAGGTTCTGTTGCCCCAGCTGAATCTGTAGACTAGCATGTTTTCATCCTTATGTTTTACTTGTATGGTTGGATTTTTATTTGACTACTTCATTATTTTTCAGTACAGTCTCCTAGTCTGTCTTGTATTATTTATAAATAACTTAAGGTACACCTAGATAAAGCTAGCTAGCAGTTGAATACATAATTGTGCAAAATTCATAATTCACAATTATTTTGATCTTATTGACTTTAGAAACACCACACATTTATTAGATTTAAAACCTCTGTTCCTTTAATTGAGACACAATTCACTGGAAAAATAAATTACAAGATCTATAATATACATATTTAACTGTATTGCATTAAACAGAGAAGTGTTTATTATTTTTTCCACCTCAGAACCAAAAGTTCTATTCGACTTGATTCTATTCTAGTCAACACACCTGATTCATTGTGAACAAACTGAACCCTGTGTCCTTGTCTAATTCATTTAACGTGATGCTAATGAGATCCACATGGTGAGAGCTGCAGCTCACAGCACAAACTGAACACAGCCGGTGTTTGATGTCTGAGCATCTCGCTCTCCTTCACGTCCGGCCTTTCACTTCAAATTCAACTCATGTGGTCGTTTAATGCATTAATTTGTTTGAGTGTGAATAGTGGTGTATGTGTGTGTGTTGTGGTTGAATGGCTGTGCTCAGTACTCCTGCTTTGTTATAGGATGCAAAATGTTGCCATAGAAGTGATCACAATTCATTTGAACTCATTATGTGGCTGAGGTTGTGGGCTGGCTGTGGAGCTGTCATTAGCAGAGTCTCAGATGGAAGTAATGAGGAGTGTTTATGCTTTATAAAGCTCTTTAAGACCGGGCAGGGTTGGGTGGGGGGTATCTGCATATAGAAGACTCACCGTGGGGCCAAAGTGTTATAGTTTGTATAATATATATTTATAGAGCATAGATGTAAATTAAATTTATACACTTACTTAAAAGATCTGGTCCCTAAAGCAAGAAAACCACAATGGACACATTGGATGTTCAATCCTTTCATGGAATAAAAATCTGTTTTAACATTAACACAGTTCGTTTTCAAGGAGAGACTAATAATGGGAAAAAACAAGTGTTAGAAATTAAAGAAAATCGAATTTATTTTGAACATACGAGTCTTACGGTGCTCAGACCTGACGTGAAGTGGATCACCATGGGAAACGGTCCACAACAGTGAGGGGCTTCCTATTAGAGGAAGCTTCCCCTGGAGCCTGATGGAGCTCAGGGATGAGAACGTCTTGATGAGAGGGAAGCGTCTGATCGATTGGGTTGACTGGAGATGGTCAGTTGAGGTGGTGAAGGGGTTGAGGTGGGTCACAGAGTGACAGCAAAGAGAGAGAGAACAGCTACAGGCACATGAACCATCCTGCACAGTGACACTCCAACGTTCAAGTGAAGCTACAATAAAAGGACCAGAATATTTCTTCCACCTCTGACAGCAACTTAAAGTGTTTCCAGAACAGCTGCAGTGGATTTATCAGACATTTTCCAGGGATCTAAAACCTTCAGTGATAAACACCTGGGTTTGGAGTCTGTCCTCTAGAGTCTGAGGCTGAGCTGCTTCTCTCTAAAGCCACATATTTTTCACAAAAGTCAGATCACACCGGGGGAAACCTCTGAGAAAAGACACATGGACCAATATTGACTCCCGCGGGGGGAGGAAAAGGACCAGAATGCATTGCAGTCACAGCCAGGATCTGTTGTTGATAATGTGTGAAATACAATGACCTCCCCAGTGACATTTGAGTAATTGGAACAAAAAGCACCTGAACAACAGTGTCTCTCTCTGCAGCCCCATATTTTGTCGACTTACTCACTCTAACCTCGATGTAAAACCCACAGCTGAACACAACAAGTTCACACTGTGTTCAGACTGATAATAAGGCGCCGGAGTCTATTTAAGGAAGGAGAAGCAGAGCAAATTTGATGGAATAAAATAGTAACCATTCAACATTCAAATACTTCCTGGAACAAGAGAGCGTCACATGACTGGTGATAATTATCATTGTTGGAGGATTCTCCACAATTTCACAGGTGTTTTGGATTCGACGTCTCACTGGAAACACCTGTGTGACTGGGCATGTAGTGCAACAGTGACTCCTCTGTCCTACCTGATTTAGACTTGATTTACTCTTGAATGAGGATCCAGCTGCAGGAATCGTGGGCTTTATGTATGTGAATTTGAATTTAAGCTCCTGAGAGTCTAGATGACCAGTCAGTCGATAGCTGCCGGTTGAGGATGGTTAAGGCTCAGCAGCTTTAGATGTTCCTGTCAGCTCTGATCAGTGTGATGGAGCAGAACGCAGGCAAACAGGGCAGCAATGTGTCACAAGGGTTACTGCAGTAACAGAAAAAACAATATCTGTCTGCTGAGTTTCAGCCTGAGAGTCGATCTATTTGAGTCTACAGCGATGGAAGCAGCTCTGTGAGGCTGCTCTGCTCATTATGAAGAGAAAGATGCTTTGAGTTGAGGTCCAAAGTTTTCTTCAAGTCAGTTTTATTCAAGTCAGGTTTATTTAATTCTCACAAATTTTCTTGTCATGGTAAAGTAAATGTAAGAATTGGCCAGAGAGTGGTGTCAGGGTGAGGCTGAGTTGTCACTGCTGTGTGCAGAATTTCCCCTAAATATGTGTGGATCCCTTTTGAGCGTTGGGTCATGTTTTCACAGGCACTGGTGACAACATTAAATATGATCTGGGAAGCTCAGTTTGAGTAATTCATCAGTTTTATGGCTTATTAGATGTCAGCTCACTGCACAGAATGTGTCCTAATAAACAGTAACTGACCCTGAGATGTTATCATTGCAGCAATCACTATATCAAATGTTTGAATATCCAGGTTTCTGTCCGCCTGTGAAAATTTTGCACTTAAAAGTAGACACAAACTCTGAGTCTGTAAAGCCTTGAACCTTTATTCTATCTAATGAACATCAGGGGGCAACTCCACTTGTAAAAAGAATTCAGATTGTATTGAAGTCTATGGGGAAATGACCCAGCTGCTGTTTTATTAGCTCTTCCTAATGAGATTATGGTCTCAGTCTCTGGTTCCAAGTCTTCAATACAACATGATGTTCATTCTTTATATGAAGGTCCCATTTAGAGGAATATAGAGCATAGAGCAGGGCATGAATTGGGGTGTGGCTACTGTGAGATTGACAGTTTGAACCACACAATCAGGATAGAGTACAGAGCAAGTCAGATCCATCCCTCACTCCTCCTCAACTCCACCTTCTGATCTAAATTAGGTTTATTCTGGTCTCAAAAACCAAGATAGCGATGGACAAATTACAACCTGAAGGCTCCAAAGCGGAAGCTCACAAACCAATGGGTGACATCATGGAGGGTTGACACTTGTTCTGAGCGTAGTTTGAGACTCCAGCCACCAGTAGTTTTTCCTCAGTCGATGTGAGGGTCTAAGGGCAGAGGATGTTGTTATGATGCTATGTAAAGCCCTTTGAGACAAACTGTTTGGAAAAATGGGCTATACAAATAAAATTGCCTTGCCTTGCCTTGCCTTGCCTAGAGCTGAGTCACGTTGACACTTATAACATGGAGGACAGGTGTTTTGAGATGCTACTGGCAAAAGATCCAATGTGTAAACCAACTGCTTGCTATGCAACAATATTTTCTTGTCCCTAACCCCGTAACCCTAACCCAGTACACCAGTTTACGCATGGGCCCAGTCTCTGATCTGAACACCCAGGAGAATCTCTGTCATGTCCTCTCACCAAACTCCTTTTTCCCTCATTGTTGGAAACTTATCAAGCTGCATTTCTCTAGTGTACCATATGGCAAAGTAAAGCAGCACTCAGATGCACCATGTGCTGTGTGGTGTTGTGAGGGAATCTGTCTCTGTTAGCATTAATTCACATGTTAACATGTTGGCAGTGAGCCAGCCTATCAGAGAGCCCCTAGAGAGCAGCGTTGGAGCTCTGTCTTTACTCAGTAACAACGAAGATGTGCACACTCCACTGACTTTGTGAAAACGTGAATTTTTCTCCTCTTTCTCTTCCTGTGTTCAATCTCTGCACGTCTGCACAGAATAAAAGACATACTACTGATTTTATTTCCAACTGAATTACTTTAATTTAAAACAGCCTAATTTTTCTCTATAGGGCTTTATTTGGTTTCTCACTAAAAATGACAAAAATGGGGAAGTGAAAGTGATGCTGATTAGTAACGGACTGATATGTGCCCTTTTGGGCTAGACCACAATACAAGCACTACCTAGCTTCTGCATTCCTATGTGTTCCCATGTTCAACAGGAATCATCAGCTGGTGTGAATGCTGACTTTTTACTTGGCACCTGTTAGTTTTAGCCTCAGTCTTATCTACATAATGATGTGACTCTGGGTTATTTACGCTGTTGCAGGGTTCGTATTTTAATGAGATGGATGGAAACATGAAAAAGTCAGCTGGAGAAGACATTTCCAAGTAGCTAATGGAGATAATGTTAACTGACCCCTGGCTAAATCATGGCCCCAATGGATGCCATTACCACGCCTGTCAAGCTTTCCATTATCACTCCGCACATGAATAGTTTTCAATGAAAATGGAGGCAGAGATAAGACTCTGAATTGACTCTGAGTATGATGAGTAATTGACTTCCTAATCCGCATAATACTAAAACAGCTGACTCTTTAGATTCCAGCTGACTTGTATTAACTTTGTGAAATGCTCTTCATTTACATACTAAATGTAATCTGTCATTCTCAGATCTACTTCTGTCCGATATCATGAATCTCCTTTTTTTTAAAGCCCCAAATTTGAATGGATTTGGGTTCATCAAGCTCTGGAGCAGAAATCTGAACACGTAACAGTAACTAAAGGGATATTGGGCTTAGTGACGGGTCAGTGGATGCATTGGAAATCCACCTCATTAACTCAGGAGTCTATTTACTGATGCCACAGATATCACTGACAGAGATGCGATCTACTGTGAGTGGATCCATGTTGGCTCTGTAGTATTGAGTTTTTAAGAGAATGGGATGACGCAAGAGATGGGAAGTGCTTTCCCTTATGTGTTTACAGAAACTATTTTCCTGTTTGTAGATGTTCATTATCCCTCGCAGCCAGTGGTAAGCACTCAGACTGCCACTCATACCGCCCTCAGGGACTCTGGATCGTTAAATGTGTTGGGGCACATTGTCTCACAAGGGACAAAACAGCCTCCTCTGTTTACATCTGACTGCGTCTATTTCCAATGACTGAGTGCATTTAAAAGACAACTACAGCTACAGATCCATGTTTTATATCTCATCACCAATTTTAGTGTTAAATTGATATTGTCCAGTTGCTCCCATTCATTCTTAAATGGCATGGAAAAAGACAGCACTTTGCTAGTCACCTATTTAAAAAGCAATCTGTCTTTACATCCTTAATTAATTTAAATTCATTCCGTAATTGTAGTATATCTGAGAGTAATGATGCTTTCCAGTGGGGCACTTAATGTGTCACAGCAGGTGAATTCTGTTTACTTCCTGTGTTTCCATCACACCGTAGAGAAAAAAGCTTTTAAATGAGTGTTAGACTTCTTCAGGAAGATTTCTGCTGCTGATGTGACTGCAAATACACACCCACTTCCATCCAGTAGATGCTCCACATCAAAATCCAGCAGTGTGGAAAAGGCATTAAAATAGTCTACCAAGGTAGTTCATTGCTAACAGCAGGTATTAATGGCTCTTAATTTCCCTTCTGTCTTATCATACTGCAGTTATTTCCTGCTCCAGAGGGAGCAAGTTGCTGCAGACAGTGTCATACCAAATACAAGAGCTATTAGCTATCTGCTTGTTTGTTTACTCCAGGAGAAAAAAGCGTAGCTGAATGTGAACCACCCTATATTATTAAATGCAATTAACAGACTTGCAATTGGAGCAGTTATTAGCAGCATTAAATAGCAAATCCTGATGCTCCTGTTGGTATTTAGTCAAAAAGACAAGTTTGGAATATGACTGAAAGAGCAGCAACATTAACCTGAGGTGACTGAGCTACAGATAATGTTCACATCAAACATTACTGTGTCATGGGTGGACAACAAGTAAAGTGCAAAGTAAAGCCAATGCTGAAAAGCCTTAAACCTGCTTTCTCTCTAATAGAAGGCAGGTTTAAGGGCGACTCTACTGGTTGTAAAAAGAAGTCAGAAGTCTTTGGCAAAATGTCCCTACATCTCCTGTGATTTATTAGCTCAGTAAACATTTTATGTTATGAGTTTATGGTCTCAGTCTCTAGTTTCAAGTCTTCTTTAAGGTTCATTATTTTTTAAAATAATGGTTCCATTTAGAGGAAAATAGACAACAAAGCAGGGTAATAGGGCATGGCTACTGTGTGAGTGACGGACTGTACCACACACAGTGACCTGCCCGACAATCAGGATATAATTTCTTGGTTTCTTCTGCTTTCAAAAAAAAAGATGACAAATTTCAAACCAGAGGCTTCAAAACAGCAGTTCATAAAACAGTGGGTGATATCACGGTGGGTTGACTCTTGGTCCAACCCTGAGGGCAATGAGCTACAACAATACAATCTCACATCAGGTTCACTTCCAATTAGACAAGAACAGGAGGCTGGAGGTGGATTTCTGCTGAGGCGGGGTTAGCACTGTTGCCTCACAGCAAGAAGGATCTGGGTCCTGTGTTCTGTGTGGAGTTTGATGTTCAGTGTAGGCTCCTCCAGCTTCCTCCCACAACCCAAAGACTTGTACATTACGTTAATTGGTTAATATTGTTAGTTAGTTAATTAGGTGTGAATGTGAGTGTGAATGGTCGTCTCTATAGGTTGACCCTGTGATCGGCTGGAGACCTGTCCAGGGTGAACCTAGGCTTTACCCAATGTCAGCGGGAATTGGCCCCAGTTCCCCGGACAAGGATAAGCAGTATGGATAATTGAATGTGCATCTGTCAAATCTGTAGAGATGATGTGATGCCTTCATGTCAACATGGAGCAGAGTCAAAATAAATTTCCAACATGAAGTACTATGGTTGAGGGCAAACTACCCCGAGGCCTTGTGGTGTTTCTAATAAAGTGCTCAGAGAGTCTTTTCTCAGGCTGATTTATATACAATGTCCAGTCCTGAGTAAATACTACTACTTTTTACTCTTTACTCTATTCTCCTCTATTCACAATATATTCATACCCTCTCCTAAAAGTCTCTCTGGTGGCAGGAGCTTTGACATCTAGGACTGATGTAACTCTCTGAAGTCTGCTTTAAAGCACCCCATTTTAAATCATTTTACATGCATATCATCATCTTTTATGAAGCCGTCAGCGCAGCCGGTTGCAGATTCACATTTACCAACGGAGAGCCTGAAAGAGGCTCCAGGCCACGAAACCCTTGCACCACCCACATTTTCTTTAACACCACATCATCCCCTAACCTCTGCAAGGTGAGCAAATCTCTCGCCCTGTGAGGAGATAGAGTCACGCGTCTCCACCGTCGCAGCCTGACCGTCCAGGGGGAAACAACACGAGACAGACTGGAAGGGAAAACCCTGGGGAAATATCAGCATCCAGCCTGTAAGAAAAAAATGACTGAGAGAGGAGCAGAAAGATGAGATGAGTGAAGGTGTGAGATAAGAGGGCAGAAGGGAGGGAGGATAAAGAAGAAGGGGAGGGGAAGGAGGAGGAGAGGTGAGCGGTGATAGCGAAGCAGAGAAATTGCATTTTGATGGAGGTAAATTGAATCAGCTCTGCAATAGAGGCCTCGGGGCAGAGAGACAGATCGAGATGGTCATGTCAGCACTGAGAGATTACTACCACCTGTGTGTGTGTGTGTGTGTGTGTGTGTGTGTGTGTGTGTGTGTGCATATATGCGTGTGCTTATTCACCTCAAAAATAGGTGGAGTTGCTGTCACAGTGTGAGCATAAATATCCTCGTGTGGGACTTGAAGACAGTGACGGCAGGCAATCATCACATCACGCACACACTCACACACACGCACACCTTTTAATAAAAGTAGGACAGCAAGAACAGCAGAATGGAGCGTTGTCAAGGACAGGTATATGAAATTTCCTGGATTTCCAGCCGAAACGCTGCCAACATGTACTAACAGGATTATAGATGCCGATGGGAAAATAGAGCAGCTCTGTCTGAGAGGACTCACAGCAAAGGAAAAAAAAGTCACTCTGGAGAAATTGTGAAGCTGAGACTCTGCATTCACACACTGCTGTGTCTCAAATTCATCATCCCTCAGAAACAGTGTGAAGAAGAACTTGTTTCCCCATATCACTGCTCTTCATTGACACGGTGAGGATTGGAAATGCCACATGACTCTACTGTCACATACAGCTCCTGCTCTTAGGTTCTGTTTTCCTTTATTTCAGTTCTTTATGTCATTTCCTGTTTTACGTTTTGCACTCACCTCCATAGTCATTTCAGGTGTCACTTCCCACCTATGTGATCACCTGCCCTACCCTAATGTTCACCTGTGTCTGATTGTCTCCCCCTCCCTTGTGTACACATACCAACCTGGTGTTAGCAGTCCAGCCACCCCGTGAGTGTTTTTGACCTAGTTTACCAGTTGTTTGGACTTAGAGTTTGCCTGGTGGTTTGGATACTTCTGCCTGGCTTTGTTGTACCCTTTTGTACAATAAACATCGTTGACTTTTCAAAATCTGATTTTCATTGTAAATGATTAGTCAAAGCAATGACTTGCCGGATGATATTGTTGTAAAAGTTGAACCAGGTTCAGATATTAGTGACCACCCTGCCTTGAATTTGTTGGCACTGAGTGGTAACCCACTGTGACATCACCCATTGGTTTGTGAACTGCTGTTTCAAAGCCTTGACTTGACTTCCAGTTTTTACTGTAGTGGTCATGCCAATTTCCAATTTGATGCTGATATATCTGCAAGATTTACAACAGACAAATGTCAACATCCAGAGGATTGTCGACACTGTCATAGGTGCTGCTCTGTGCTTTCTCCAGCAGGTCCCTGTTTCTGGTACAGTCTGTCAATCACACAGTACCCATGCCCTGATACATACCCTGCTTTTTCCTTCATATGGGAAGATCTAAAAAAATATCATGTTATCTTGAACAAGACTTGAAACTGGAGACTAGAGAGCACAAACTCATTAAGAAAACATTTGCTGAGGTAATAAATCAAGTCAGAAGTAGGGACATTTTCACATAGACTTCATTACAATCTTCTTTTAACCAGTGGAGCCGCCCCCTGATGGTCATTAGATAGAATGAAGATTTAAGGCTCTTCAGCATTGGCTTCACTTTACAGATGCAGAATTGATGTCCATTACACTGAGTATAAGATGGTAAAGCTGATCTGAAAGTTACTTTACTTTAAGTTGATGTCAAAACCCAACATCGACTCACTGACATTGTAATATTTTTTGTTAGATTTTGGGGCTTGCTGTTAACTAGAAAGTCAATATCTTTATATCAACATTACCTTTACATGACGTTGGATCTGCCGTTGTCCTGACACTCCAGCTTCATGCCTGCAGGGAAACAATCTAAAAAGCAAGCTGCATCTAAGATTGATACAAGGAAACCTGCACTTTCACTACATTCAGTATGAGCCCTGCTTCACAGATTTTATCTCTAACAATGAATCAACATTTCAGTCATTTTCAAATCATAATCATTTGGGACAAAGTAAAGTGTCCCTCAGTCTTTTTTACATAGCTGAGGTCAAGTCTGAATTCACCTACAGACTAAAGGTGCTTTAGAATAATTAAATATTCATTGTGTGAGTCTCTGGAAGTTGATGTGTCCCTCACTTGTTTAGTTTTTATTGTTCTGGGATTTTAACAGATCAGAACTGAAGACTGCCGTGTGTGTGTGTGTGTGTGTCTGTGGACAGATTTTAAACCTTGCTTGTTGTACCTCTTACTTTCCCCCAGAAAATGTGAGCAGAGTTTTGTCAGCAGAGATGGAAAAACAGGCTTTGTCAGTTTATGTCCTCCCCACCCCCACCCCTCTCAGTTTCCAGGTAATTTTAATGTGATCTTTCAAGGTCTGGAAATGTCCTCCACAGAGATGTCCCCCATCGTCCCATTAGTTTTAAAAGGAGAACCAGACTGAGACAGTACCAAGCTGTTGTTTCATCCACCAGACCCAAATATAGACACAAGTATCCAAAGCTGCCTGAGTAATATTTTTTATCACTCCCTCACACATATTAACCTTCTTATTTGACAAGATATTTGCAAGCTCACTGTCATGTTTAATATCAATCATGAATTAATAATGTAGCTACCTGGATATAAAAACAGTATATTTTTTTTACACTAGAATCCAGAGATATGCAGATTTTTCACAGTGGCTCAACTTCCTGTAAGCTTTCATCAACATGAAGAAACCACTTAACAGGCTCAAAAATACTAGTGACACAAGAGCTGCAAAATTGGATAATCAGATAATTGACTTTAATCTTTTTTTAAGCAATGCCAAAAAAACGCCAAATACTGCTTCCAGCTTCTCAAAGATGACGACCACTGAAAGACGTCAAAGCATCGTAAAAAGCATTTTCCCATGGTCAATATGATTAATTGAGAAAATCGTGTACAGATTAATCAATAATGACAATACTGTAATTGTCAGTCCCAAAGTTTCCCTTCTGTCTTGACCAGTTATGTGGCTACATAGTTTTTTTATGATGACTTAACAAATCCTGGCAGTCACAAAAGCAGCCAATCAGATGTGGGACAGAGGGCCTGAATTTGCCTCTTTGACACCTATCCTGTCAAAAATGTAAAATCTGTGCATAACAACACAAGAAACATGAAACACGAAAAGATAAAACTTAAATACTATGAGCTGCTCAGCTGACCAATAGGAATACACTGACATTTGCATTTGGACCTATAGGAACTGTGGTGGACGGCTCTCACTTATACAGTATAAGTAAAAACAGAAGAGCGACTCTTCCTCAGGTGACTGAGGATGTCGGTGCAATTCACTATCAGACTGTGTCAGAAACCACAACGATTAGAGAAGGATTTGATAGAGTTGCACTTCATCATTCCACAGAGATGTGTAATAAAATGATAAGAACAGATGAATCATCCCAGTGCAATATTCTCCACAACGGTACAGGCCTAAGTGCTTGACCCCAGCTCTGTTATGCTGTGGGGGACATTTTGCTGGTCCACTTGTCCCTATAGAGGGAAGAATCACTGCAAATCAATACCAAGCTGTTCTGAATGATCACTTGATCCTGTAATGAAGCATTTCTATCCTGATGGGAGTGGTCTCTTTAAGGAGACATCCTGTGAGGGGTGAATGAGGGTTTGATGAGTATGAAAACAATGTGAATCATATTCTGTGATCTTCACAGGCACCAGATTGTTGAGATCTATGGCAGATTTTGGAGTGACGAGTGAGACAGTCCTCTTCATCCCCAAAACACCACATGAAGGAATGTCTTTTTGAGGGATTGTGTTCATCCCCCAGTTCATAGACGTGGAGAATCAACATCAAGGAGCATTGAAGCTTCTCTGGCAGCATCTTTCCTATTAACAGACTTTTTGTTTGTTTTACTTTTGTATGTTTCCACATAGGTCACAGAGTTGTGTGGCCCAATTCAAACAACAAATATTCTATTACTGTGAGAATATACACTACATCAATACACTATATCAGACATCAGATCCTGCTATTACATAAGGGCTTCCCAAGAGAGGATTTGGCAACTCTAGTTAACTGATCAATGAGGACCAATTACACCATGCAGTTGGAGTTTCAGGCAAACATGCAAACCAATCTTGACTGCTGAGTAAATCTCAATGGTAGAAAACAGCACAAACAATTAGTGATATGACTGATTGGTTCATAGAAAGGAAAAAATAAATTGCAACAAAAAATTTTAAAGCTGAATCAAACCAGAATACCAGTTTCTTTCATATGAATATTTGTTTTTAATCTTTTACTATAGTAACCTTGAATATCTTCTGAAAGTGAAATGACAAAAGTTCCTCTAATGACCATCAGTCTGGCTCCAACAGTGAGTCAGTCCCCATAGACTCTCTCAAACTTTACAGCCTGGTACAAAAAACTGTTTTGGTCTCTACAAATAATTTCCTCTGTACAGAGATGATTTTTTTTAACTTAGCTGTTTACATTTAATTAAGGATTAAAGTTATGTATAACTGAGGGTGTGGCCTCTTTGAGTGACCAAAGTCAAGCGTGCCCCATGCACCTCAGGTACTGCCAAGATGGCAACAGTGCAGCAGCCAACTCTGAAATAAACCTATGGGTGACGTCATGGTTACTACATCCATCTTTGCATACAGTCTATGGTTTAGGTCTATTAGTTAGACAAGACATTTAAAAATATCAGTTGTTTCACGGATGACCACTAACAATAATTGAAAAAAAATTAGTTTCACCCCTAAATTCACACACAAAAGAAAAGACAATGAGGAGGAAAAAGTGACTTCTTCATCAGCTCCTACACATGAACCCTGAAGACAATGAAGTTACTGTTACATTCTAAAGTTTCATTACTATAATGATAACGAGCAGAGGAAACAACAACAATAACACTATAATTAAATAATTGTTTTTCACTTGATCCAGAGATCCCTTTAGCTGAGATCCCCTCAGCTAAAGAGGGAACATCTGGGGTTGCGTCATTATTTCATGTCATTGTCAAATCAGAGGTCTGGTTCCTTGTTGTCGACATCATACCTCAAAGTTTCTCTGCTCTGTAATTTGACCCATAAAATCAAATTGTGCAATGATCTCAACAACACAAATTCTTTCTAAGTTACTCGAAGTTGAGAAAACCATTGTTCCTGATCCTGACTCATCCACATCGCAGCGTCATCAGCATTTACCATCATCATCAACAACAACAACAACAACACAAACAAGAAGGGATGGTTTTGTTCTTTGGGTTGTGTGACTGAGCCCACTGTGTGGCTATATTTAGGTTGCCAGCCTGCTCCATAAAAACAGAGCTAATGATGAAACTAGGGCAGCCCACAGTGACAGAGCCCCTTGCAACCTGAAGCAATGCTCTCTGAAGCCCTTGATGTTAATAATAACAACACCACAAACCTGCGCAACACATTCTCCAACAACATTGTCTCTGCCACACAGGGAAAACTTAAAACCTGAATCATTCCTCCACTGTTTCTTAGTAAGCACCAGGTTGAAAACTTGACAGATATGTGAGGCAAATTAGTATTCGAGATATACCTCACATATCTGTCTGCCATCTATAGCTATTTAGCAAATAAGGAATAAATTATGGGATATTTGATATATATATATATAGATAAATATATATAGATAAATATATATATATAGATAAATATATTGTCATCAAAAATTGAATACAACAAATCTCCCAAGCAAATCAAAAGCAACTCCATCTGAGTTTAACATATTCAAATATTTGAAATATTCAGAAAAGTGGAAAGCACGACTTCCCACCACGGAGGTTGAGTTGGAGTCGTGGCTCGTGGATCGCTGTGATGAATAATTAAACAGAAGGAAATCAGGATCCTTTTAATGAAACCAGCCTGTTACATCACTGCTGTGAAGGAACACTCAGTCGGCCACTCATCAGCTTATATGGATGCTCACATTCACATTTCCACACAGGCCAGACTGAAGAAAAGGCCATGAGCAAAACACACACACACACACACACACACACACACACACAT
>CM076648.1:22323587-22382896 GCA_038496675.1 Rachycentron canadum | reverse complement strand
TATATATATATATATATAAAACAAGCCACAGTCTTCTTCTATTTCATGCAGCTGTTATATTTAGATGTGGTTTCACTCTCCTCATATAGGAACCAAAGATGGAGAAAATAACAGGCCTGTTATTTTCTCACACTGTTACACATGTGTTTCTTTCTCTGCGTCTTGCAAACTATAAATAAATATTTCAGGACACCCCTCTCTGGACCCTCATGGTCCCTGAATAAATAAAGGTTTAACAATAGGAATAAATCACAAGTACACAACTGAAATAATACAGGACAAAAATAGACATTTTAGGCTACGTTGCTGTGCAGATTTACAGATGAATCTTCAATCATTCTGTTAAAAAATTCAATTTAAAATGTTTACATCTGTCTGTCTGTTTAAGTTTTCAATATCTTCGATTTATCACAGCCGGTTAGCGATTCGGGTGTGAAACATTTAGCTTCCCCCATGTTTCTACAGTAGCCCAGAATGGAAAAACCAAGTATTGGCTCTAGAGAGGACCTTTCACATTTTTAGCCTACCTAGAGACCACAGCGGGTTCTCCTACACCCCTGGAAAGGGATGTAGGAGAAACCCACTGAATCCCACTGAAAGTGACACACTGCTCCTTCTGATTTAACTCTTTTTATCTTTCATCTTATCTTTTTTATTTAACTCTTTTGGTCATTATTCTTGATTGTTGTGCATCTGGAGAATGGGTTGTGTTACTATGACAACTGGCAACTGTGAGACATATGAAAAATGTAGTTACTGTAAATGTCATCAATTCACTTTATGGGATGACATGTTATCAAAAAATACAGTTAAAAACATACTCAAATAAATCTTGTGGCACCCTTGGCCAGTCCCCAAGGCACCTTCACTGTGTGAAAAACTACAAGTTACAGATGCCCCAGTGAAACACATGTACCTCCATTAATAAATGTGTGAGTGATGGGCCACACTGAGATTCTGTCCAAGGAGACAGCCGATCGTAAAGATCTCAGCTCTTGAAGTGTCTTGACGTGTCCAGCCTCTACTGGTCCAGCGTTCCACTAGTGTTAAACCAAGGAACCTACACAATTCACTGCATTCACCAGAAAAAAGAAAATAATTATGCCTATCTTTTCCTAATGACTTCACATAATTATGAGATCCATATCATAATTACAATAAAAATACCATAATTAGAGATAAACAAGGAGATCAGAATTACAAGATAGCATCTCCATTCTCTGCCTTTGCTAAATTCATTGCACTACCACAGTAAAACTGATTCAGAAACTAATGGTGAGTCAGTGAAGGGTTGTTAAACCTAAAACTGATAATTTACATTTTGCACCAGACTGAACCTTTGCTGTTATTCTGAACGAGTAAGACTCCTTAATTAAGCAGAAGCAACTAATTACATGAATGACCTTCTATAAGTCAATTGGGGATGGTGGTGGTTTGATCTTTGAAAGCTGCATAAAGAGCTGCTGCACAGTGTTTTGCAAAAATAATATTTAAACTAAAGGAACAGTTTCTTGGGTACAGGGAACACAGGGACTGACAAGAACCTGAACAACCACAGGTCGTTTTCTTCAA
Source organism: Rachycentron canadum (assembly GCA_038496675.1). Taxonomy (NCBI): domain Eukaryota; kingdom Metazoa; phylum Chordata; class Actinopteri; order Carangiformes; family Rachycentridae; genus Rachycentron; species Rachycentron canadum. The sequence goes on along the minus strand of CM076648.1, from coordinate 22,381,324 downwards.
CCCTCTGATATCCATATGAGTGTCACCTGATATAGGACCCCTATGACCTGCTCTGTACTCTATCCTGATTGTGTGGTACGGTCTGTCAGTCACATTGTAGCCATGCCCCTAATGCAATCATATTGAAGACTTGAAACTAGAGACTGAGACCATAAACTCGTTAGGAAAACATTTACTGAGCTACTGAGTGAGACGTAGGGACATTTTCACACAGACTTCAACGCAATCTGACTTCTTATTACAACCAGTGAGTCGCCCCCCGATGGTCATTAGATAGAATGAAGGTTTAAGGCTCTTCAGCATTGGCTTCACTTTTCAGACCCAGAGTCTACATCCACATTTATAGATAGTCTATGATTTTAATGATCAGTATTTTAGTACTGCCGCTCAGTGTGGAATCATGGGAGTTGTTGTCTCCACCACCACTGCCATCATCACCTCCAAGTTTGGATTCCTTCAGTATCAGTGGGAGCTGAATTATCCACAGGTCTCCTCTGCTCCAAAGCAAACAGACCCAGTGATGACAGCTGTTAAAAGCACTGAATACATTTAAAGTCGGTGTCAGAGCAGGTCAGATCCACCCCTCACTCCTCCTCAGCTCCACCTTCGCTTACCTCGTGTTTAAAAAAAACCAAGATGGCAACGGCCAAATTACAAACTGGAGGCTTCAAAACAGCAGCTCACAAACTAATGGATGACGTCATGGTCGGTTGACGTTAATTAATATCACATAATGTTCTTTCCATGAAGCACATTTCAGATCCTCAAGATGAACTAAATGGATAGAATCAGCAGTCTGAAGCAGTAGCTCCTCTCAGAAGTGAATGAAAAACCTTGAAAGCCACAGAGAAATAGTCTGCGGCCATTTAAACCAAGGGTTGCTTTGCATGTTGTTTTGCAGCACATTTCCAGCATCAATCTGAACTTAGTACCACGTAATGACAAAGGGGAAACTGAATTTTTGCACATTTATGAAAAAGGAAAAACTGAAATATCACATTGACGTAAATGTTCAGACCTTTTGCTCAGTATGTCTGAGGGGTTTTGAGGATGTTGCAGGAGACAGATTAGTGCAGCAACAGGGGGATTATCAGATGATGCCACTCGGTATAACTCTCAGACATCCTCTGCTACAGTACTGACATGTTTCTCTGCTCAGGGCTTATTTTATGACTTGTTTATATCAGACGCTCACAGTAATCCAAACCTCAGGGTGTGAACTCAATGCTTAAAAATAATCTGGCTACATCTCTCTTTCTCACATCACACTCTGTGTTTTTACTCAGCTAGTGAATAATCTCATGTGATTGGCTGTTGATTCTGTTTTTGTGTCCTGTGTGGGATGCGTGTTGTGGTTTTTAGACCAGCGAGCTCAGAACCAGAGAGACCTCCATCTGCTTCCAGCGTTCTGGTTGCTGCCTGCAGAGGTGGATTCGACAGCAGCTAAACTGGCTTTGGAAACGTCCCCGTTCAGGTTTATTTGGAACATACTGGCAGTTGAAGTGTTGTAGCACCTGCCTGGTTCAGTTCAGGAGGCTCATCAGTGTAACTGTGCAGATGAAATCCTCCACCAGCTGTTAGGCGAGCCTGGATGCGTTGGTGAGTTCTGATATATGATAAGGTCTGTCCTCCTGTAACACAACAAGCCCACGGGTCGTCTGTCTGCGGGTTATTTTGCCCTCATCGCTAGGTTTTGTTGCTAGGCGACATCTAGTGGCCGTAGTAATGATGACAACGCAAAGAGAAAAGTGTGCTGACGTAGACAAAGTCCATGTCAGGAGGAGGTTGAGGTGGATGGATGGGTCTACAGAAACAGGAATATGACACAGGAGAGCAGTGTTCGATTCCCATGTGAAAGTAACAGTTTATGTTTGTTTATATTATTCATTGCAGTTTGTTGTTATTATTGTAACCATGACAACAAGATTGTCTAATGTTGAGGAAGTTCTTATTTTAACTAAAATCACCATCTTTTCTTAAACCACACAAGCCATGACCGTTATTTTCGTAACCATGGTGATGACGATAGGTACGTCTAACTCTGTACAACCACAGACTATAAAAGTGGACGTAGACTCTGGGTCTGTAAAGCCAAGTCTGTGAAGCCAATGCTGAAGAGATTTAAACCTTCATTATAACTAATGATCATGAGATTGTATTGAAGTCTATGTGAAAATGAAAATTTATTAGCTCAGTAAACAATACAACATGATGTTTTGTTTGGGGTTATTTTAGATGTAAATTAACAGGGCGTGCTTGAAGTCAATTAACCTTTTCTGTATAGAACCAGCTAACTAAGTCTACAAATCCTAAAAGCAAATACATTGCCTATGAACAGTTTACTGATATGTTCAGTGTCAACTAATTTTAAATTTTAAATTAACAAAGGCTCCTAGTCGGAAAAGTGAAATGCCTTGTACTGTATTGAAGTCTATGAGAAAATGTCCGTACTTCTCACTTGATGTATTAGCTCAGTAAATGTTTTCCTAACGAGTTTATGGTCTCAGTCTCTAGTTTTAACTCTTCTTCAATACAACATGATTTTTATCATCATTTGCTAAAATCATGATCCCATTTAGGGAAAAATAGACCATAAAGCAGGGTATGCATTAGGTCATGGCTACAGTGTGATTTACAGGCTAATGGAAGTAAGACAGCGGCTCCAGAAAGAAGCTCCATTGTTGTCAGGAACTGACACTGATAGTTGATATGTTTGACCATAGAAACTTTTCCTGCTGTGCTGGAAATATCTTCTGTCTGAATATCTGAATAAAATACCTCAAAAGATCCAGAATCTGACAATAAAAACATGTTATAGAATGTAAGTTCATTCTGTAATAGATGTTTGCTGGTCTTTAAATGTTGCTCTGGGATTTCTCTCCAATTCCACCATTGCATTTTAAGCCCAAACATGACTGACATTGGTCCTCGTAATCACTCACATAATGAGCAAAGGCAGCAGTCAGCCAGCCCAGTCTGCCGTCTCACTCGTGTCTCGTCTGTCAACGGTGGATCGAACCCTGCCATGTTTCCTGGCAAGTCACCAGGATTCTGCCTTAGCTGTCTCTCTGTTTCTTCTCCTGTCTCTGCTGTGGAATTGACAGGACTGAGAGAGCAGTCTTTCTGCTCCAGGTTTTCTTTGTACTCAGGTTCTGGCAGGAGAAAGAAGACGTTTACAGGACGGATTAGAGTTCATAGAAATAGATCTGCTCTGTTGTTTGCTTCAGCTGACAAGCCTGGCTTACACCTCAGAGTCTTTCTTTCTTTTGTATTCCTTCTTTCTTTCTGTCTCTCTTTCCATCTCTGCCACCATCCCGCTCCCCTGGCCAGTCCATGTGTCTACAGTTGAGCAGGCAGCTGACAGCTCAGTGACAAGTGCTGAGGATGGGTGGATGAGAAGCAGTGAAGGGAGGGAGGAAGAGGGACTAATGAGAGGGACAGCAGCAGCAGGGGTCTGTCACAGCACCTCCAGATAACAGCCCCCCCGACTCCCTTTGATATCCATCCCAAGTGACCAGGTTGCTTCATCCTTGGTTTGTACCAGTGAGGAGGGGGCAGGGGTGCTTATTATCCACCCGTGCATTTTTTCCCTTTGTGCACTTGTCAAAGGAGGAGGTGTTGAGGCAGGGGCAGGTGGTGTTGCATGGATCAGAAAGCCAAAAGCAGAATCGAAAGAAAATCCAATAATGAGAAAGGAAGGGGGTTTGAACCCAGTGAGGCAACAGTGCTAACCACTACCACCCTGTCTAGAAAATATATTTAAAGTACTTCAAGCTAGAGTTAAAATATACAGGACAGTCAAAGACCAAAGACAGTCTGATCACATTTCCTTGGTCTCATCCAAGTGTCAACCCATTGGTTTGTGAAATGTTGTTTTGAAGCCTCCAGTGTGTAATTTGTCCATCGGAAAATCTTGTTTTTTTCAAATCAGAAGAAAGGTGGACAAACATTATTGACTTGAAAATGGGATAACATAAGAACACAACTCAAAAAAATATCTTACATAAGTCCACTTGTTTTCAGACATTTGATGGTGGAAAAGTTACATTTTATAATTTTAAAATGTGTTTGCAGAGAAACTTTAAGTCACATGTCCGATCTGTGGTCAACAATAACTTGACCTTTTCTTGAAAATGTATTTATTTTATGTAATTATCGTTTATTGCTCTGAAACAATTTAGCTCAAATTATGTAAACCTGTTTGGTAGATGAACGAGAGGCAGATCTCAGCCTCCGTCTTTCACTCTCCCTACACTTTACAGAGGAACATACAGCTGTCTGAGCTGGTGGAGGCTGTACCAGTGCTGCCATACATGAACCTCCAATGACTTCATGCAACACAGGCCCCTGAATTTAATCGCAGTCGATGCTCAAAATCTATTTAAAGATCGCAGTTTGAGTCACCACAGGAATCTCAGAGCCAAATTTTAATCTCCTTTTCTTTCTAGTTTGTCCCAGATAAAACTTTACAAGTACTGTTTTTTAATGAGAAAGTTTTTTTTTTGTAGATATCAAAATCTGGATTGAAAAACCACAGCAGTGTGAAGAAAAAGCATGAAATATTTAGGAATACAAATGTTGAGGAGCACAAAAGGTATTTTAGTCAAGACTCCAGCTGCTCTCTGTCAGGTCTCTTGCCCAGAAACCACAGACCACTCTGGGCTTTTGTCTTCACACATGGGTGATTGTATGAACTGTGCAATAGAAAAGTCAGTGGGGATGTGGTCTTAAGACATTTTTTCTACAATAGAAATCTTTGCTCCATCACCAAGATCATCCTGTGATTTTCGGGCATCTACGTTCTTATTTCCCCTTTTAAGATTTTGATCATGGACATAACCATAACACTTTGATGTTCATCCTCAGTCAAGGTGCACATTTTGATATTGACTTTTTGTCAGAGGTGTGAACTTTTCATATCCACCCTCCCTCAGAAGCCAGTCCTTTGATTTCGCCCTCGCAGCAGGTAGGAGGCCAACTGAGGCAGCTTCAGAACATCAGTCACACCCTCCAGCCTTGGCGGGAAACAGAACAGCGCTATTGATCATTGTGGAAACCTTCATGTGCTGGGATATTTTTTTAGGGGATGTGAAGGCAAGTGCATGCAGGAGTGAGCAATGTTAATTTTGCATGGTTTTGCATCGAATCGATATCAGGAAGTGGTGGAACGACCTGTTTTTGTGCTCTTTCTAATGAGCCCTGGGAGTATTTTGACCTGGAATCAATCATTTGGCTTCTCTCAAAAAATCAGGTAATACACATTCATTTGTATTGTTTTTTCAAACTGGAATAGCTCTAAGATTTAATAGTGATGGTAGCTGTAACCTAATTATAGGTTTATCTATTTATGTTGCTTTTTAAACCTTTTAGACCAACATTAAGGCTTTTTTATGACTTTGTGTTTTTCCTTATAATAGCAGAATTTTTTTAGTCTCCACATATTCAGTCAGCTCCACCTCAGTTGATTATGTATGTCACTCAGTAAAGACTGTAAAGACACTAGTAATAGGGGATAGTAGCTCAGAAAAAAAGAAAAAACTAAAACAAAAAACAGCATTGAATTTTTTCTTATTTTATAGATAGAAACACTGAAACACAGAAAGTTACACATGTGTTTGTGTTGTTCTAGAGCTGATTTGAAGTTTCTCTCTTTATCCGATCATGAGTTCTGCTCATTCTTTGGAGCAGTAATGATGAAAAACCAGCTTCAAAGCCTCAGAGCAGGATTCATCCTGATAACATGTGGCACAGACATTGATTTCTACAATTTCTCAATGAGTGAGATGTATAAAGTGAGTTGTTAGTACACACTCCTTTATAAATGAATGAATGAAAGAAATGGACCTGCATATTTCTGGTTTTGTGCATTAACATAGTTTTAGTCATGCATCTACATAGAGTTTTATGTATCTGGCTCCAGTTTGGCTAAACTTAACTGAAAGAAAATAGACCCTAACACAAAAAATCAACTTACTTTTTAAACTTTGGTCCATTGAACTTACTGTTGTTGTAGAGAAAAAACAGTTCATCCTCATGGAAACCATCAATTTCTGCTGTTCCAAAACTGGTGCCAATTCATTTTGTACATGTGGGGAAAAAATGGACCAAAGTCAACAGGTGCCATTGTTAGAGAACCAATACAAAATTATATATTTATATATATAATTTTGTATTGGTGTATATATATATATATATAGACACACACACACCAATATATATTATACACCTATAAATATATAGTTTGTTTTCCTGCAAATTCCATTTGGTGGTTCTGACAAGTTCACTGTCACATTCAGTGCAACAAAAGCGCTGATGTGTGTGTGCATGCTCATGGGCAGTTGACAGGTTTACTGTGTTGTTATGTATTTGAAGGTAGTGTCAGACTTTTGGACCTGACTGTATATGAAAAATAAATATGTGAACCTCGTGCAGGCACTAACGGAAAACTCAGGGGATCACTGAGGTCAATAGGCTTCATCCTCTGACGACCATTGTTGTTGAGATATTTCAGTCTGGACCAAAGCAGTTCACTGACCAACTGACAGATGCAGCCAGGACTAGAAATGATCAGAAATTATTATAAAAGAAAGTAAAGTAGGCCAACGTTTATAACAGACCCTTTGGGAAATAGTGATACCTTAATTTTCTTTCCTAAACAAGTTTGGAGGTTTATTTACAAGCTGTTTGATTGCTCCTTTTTCATGCCCTGTCTGTCTTCTCACTCAGCAACTGACCGCATCATAAAAATGATGTTCAAACCTGCCAAAAAAGCTATGATCAGCTCCACTTTTCACCAGTGTTCAATAATCATACAGGGAGAAATCTACTGTTGAAAAAGCAGACAGAACATTTTCTCACCCATGGCAGCTACAGACTCCCTCCCCTGTTACTGTTGCTATCACAGCAGTTTCAATGTAACTGTATAATAGAGATCAAGGTCAAACAACACAAGTTGCTGAATATTGTGGAAAAAAGTGTTTTGTGCAGAGTTAGGGAGATGAGTGAAGGAATGAGGTTGAGGGAAAGCTCAGTATAGAGTTTGTTTTTTGGGTCTTTGTCCACAATGTTGGACCTTGAATGAAATGATGACTGTGAGATATAATTGCTGACTTTCAGACAGAGATTTATCCCAGATCAACGCTATGATTCATTTGTGTCCAGCTGATGAATCTAAGTCCAGTGTTCCCTCTCTTTTTGCTCCTGAGGGAACATCTGGCTCTTTAGCTGCTAAATGATCCACTTTGTTCACCAGCTGCTCTCTGACTGAAATGGAGGTATACGGTGGGGTTTTAAGCTACAATACACGTCTTTTGCTACATCCACATTACTCCAGAGTTTTCAGGGGCCAGAAAATGGAAACTTTTTGAAATGGATTTGGATTCCCTGCTTAGCCTGATGTCACCATGACCCAGCCTCAGAGAAGCAGAAGAAAATAGATGGATGGATGGAAGTGATACTCGTCTTTGCTAGCAGCTGCTATGTAATTACATTCTTCACTCAAGGAACTTCCCAGTACCTGAGAGGAAACAGTTCCTGCTCACACCAAGGTGCACATACCCAGTGTCTGTGAATAGTTATGTGTTTGTATGGATGCAGATCGTTTGTGATACAGAGCTAAATCACTCATCTGAATGGAGATTGTAAAGTAGAAGTGTGAATGAAGCCTTTTAACAGCTGCTGATCAGGCAAAAAATAAATGGGCACCCTTCTCATAAATATTTATGGGAAAGTAACTTTGCTTTAAAGGAAGAATTGCAACAAGTCCATATGACCGTAAACAGAAGGTGAAAATCGGTATTTCAGCCTCACAACACAATGAAAATATTGCTGTCCTGATACTTTCTGACAAGTCTGTATGTTCAAGGAAAGAAAATGTGGTTACATCATCACAAACTACCGCCCTGAAGCCACAGTTTGATGCTGTTTGACACTGAAAGCAAAAGGATTTAGCTTTAATCTGCAGTAACATCCTTGTTGATGACAGTACACATAAGGTGAGAAGGAAGAAAATGATTATGATTAAGCACAAAGTCAGTTTGCATGGCCTTCAATGTGTCATGTGGTTGCTTATTCATACAGTTTGATGAGTATCCATGCTGAGTCAGACAGAGTGTCAAAGGCTGCAATTGTTTTCTTGATCAAGATCGAGCATCTCTCCTCTCAGCAGCCGAGGATTTGGACTTCCTCGCACTGATTTCATATCAGCGTGGCTTTCAAGGCTCTGTGCTGTAATTTCAACAAAAATTATTTTCAAAGGAGCTTTTTCTCAGATAGCAGAGAGAGAGGAGGAAGCTGCAGCCTTCAGGACTTCAACACTCCAACCCCTTTTATTTGTTAGGAGAGGAGGTGGGGGGGTTGGCCTTGAGCTGGAGATTCACAATGGATGTTTGTCAAAAATAATAAGGCAAAAGATGTTTTATCCTTTCAGAGTGAGTAAACAAGGACTAATGAAGGTGTACGACCTCTGTTCACATCTGTAAACTTAGATAAGGCAATTTAATTTTTGTGGCACCAAATAGAAGGGATCTCAGAGCACCTTTCATGTAAAGCAGGTCTGGACTGTGCTCCATATGATATCATTTACTTGGTAACAGTGTCAGACAGATATGTGTGTGAGATAAGACTGAGGCTCGAGCCAGGAGACGGCTGCTCATTGAGAGAAGACCCACAGTGAAGGCAAAATGATATCTGATCGACTGGATGAACCATCTTTATTTCACTTTTATCTTTATCTCTCCAAAAGCCTCAGACTAATATGCTGAATCTCATTTATCTTATACACACCTAAAATGATCATTTGTGGATTCAAGGAGTTATGTGCTCTACTTCTTGACAAACAGCAGCGTGTGCATTTGCCCAGCACCTCTGTAATCACAGGACTCTGGAGTGTCCAAAGTCACTCATTTATTATTTAGTGTACTATAAACTGACTGTTGCCATTTTATGTTTCCCGTCTGTACAAAATAAATTAAAACAACACAGTGTTGATTGATGAACTTTTCAGGTGTTGGTAGCCCAGACCAGGTGAATTGATGTCTACTCGCTTTCGGCTTCAGCGCTCTCGTGTGACTCATCCTGTTGAGCAGGGAACAACTAGGGCTGCACGCTTATTTGAAAAATTGGGGAAAATTGCCATATCTCAAAATAATATATCCAAATTGAAGGAGCTGCAATTTTTTGATTGTTAGCACCACAGACACCTAACAAGAAATATCACATAATCACAATTTTTTTTCCAGTAAAAATGAAATGCAAAAATAACCATTACAACTGAAACAGCTCATTGCAATATCTGCCAAAATAATCAAACAATATGACCCCCCCCCCTATCATTCAACCCCAGGAGCAACTACTACTCTAAGCTGAAATGTTCTTGTATGTAAATGAAGGAGCATAAAAACAATAACTAGTGTGTCTGAATGTGTGTGTGTGCCTGTGTCTGTGTGTGCACCCATGCCTATATGTGATGAGTGCTTCTTTGTTATTTTGGCTTCAGTGCAGGCAGGCAGTCATGCTCGACTATACAACAGAACAATAGTTCTTTCTGTGTGGCTTTGATCTAATGAGAGAAAGAGGTGGTGGTACGAGCGAGAGAGAGACAGAGAGGGGAGGGGGTTGTTTAGGGAAGCGGAGCAGCGAGATGAATTTACACTTGGGTCATGCTGAGAATGAAACAGCTACTCAAAAGAACTGATTTTATTTTAGCTTGACCAAAGAGTTTTCAATAGCAATGGAGCCATGTGGTTTTGAAGAGTGATGGCAACACTATTTTTAGACAAAATTATAGTTTTTGGCTTCTCATCCAAACTAAATCAGAGCACTCACTGGATAAGTTAATTTAAAAATATTTTTCTGACAAGGCACCATGTACAAAGGGTTGATAGGCTGAAATTCATGGCTTTGTAATATTGGGTCACACATTGTAAGACATTTATAGATCAGTTACAAAGAACAATTTTGGGGTTGCCAGGTTGGGGACCATCGTCGTCTCCATTCAACTGAGAAACTGCTACAGGACGTCTGGACCATCATCCTTATACAAACTGCAGCCAAACTCCAATGGAAGGAACAATAAGTTTACAATTGTGCTGTGAAGTGGGAGGAGATATTTCCAGCTCTCTGGTTCTGGAAGTAATGTTCCCAGTCATTGATCCCTTAGAAACTGTCATGGTTGGATCATGTACAGCTGAGATTGGTGAAACTGTTCTCATTATTGTTATTGTCACTGTCACTGGAACATCATTACATTATATTATTTTTATATATTATTATTAATTTCTAAGTTATACTTATCTGCTGGGACCAGCTGAATGAATGATACTTATGCAGCAGGTAAAAACTATGGATGATTCGATGGTCAACTGGTCCAGGTGTCCATCTTATGTGAAGAATAGAAGAGACACTGCATCATTTCACTTAACAAACACAAACCTTGCTATGCACATCTTGCATATGCACTGTTAGATGTTCCACTTTCCTCACCAACTAGTTGCTGAAACAGTAGCCTGCTGCTGGAGATGAGGGTGATAAAAGCCTCCAGTCTGAACAGACAACTCCAAATCCCCATGGAATCATCTTCTAACTTCAATCTTAGCAGCTGGGAGACAAATTCAGGAGCACCTGGCTGGGGTTAAATGGACTCCTGTGACATTTGGATGATTACACTGCTGCGTGTGCACTACAGCAGGAGGAAATATGAAAACATATTAACAGGTTCTCAGAGCAGACGTAAAGGTAATATCAACTAGTAATCCTCAGATGGCCGAGATTCACAGAGTGGTTGTTTTGCTTCAGTCTGAGGGCTAATGCGTTTGTTATCACCTAGAGCAGATGGCCCAGCATGGAGGAGAGATTCACACACACACCCAGAAACACATACACACACTCTTATGCTCAACCACATAAGCATTGTCATACATGCATAGGCACGCCCAACACGAGACTAGAAACACATGTGCACGAGAACAGGGACAAAAAGACATACTGTACAGTATGTGCACATATATAGACATTAAATAATCTACATAACATAACAATACAAAATCTACTAGGATGAAACACAGCTGCACGAAACACTCCCTTAAACAGCATATACACACAAATTCACACACACCATCACGTTTCTTCAGATACACACACCAACAGCAACCTACACAGCCAGAACTACGCAAATACACATATTACCACCCACACAGCAAAGTCATATAGGCCACACACGCATTTACTGTATATTCAGTCAAATAACAGCAACACGGCCAAACAACTTCCTACCTAAATCTACTCTCACTAGACATTTAGAAACACTTGTTCAGCTTCCTTTGTCACCATCTACTTCATTTCTTCCACCTCCTCTTCTTCCTCCTGTCCTCCTTTTCATCCCTATCTCAATCATCAGTTATTGATCTGTCTCCAGGGAGGAGAAATCAGCCTTTTCTCCTCCCTCTATTTTTAGACACAGTGCAGATCTTAGGTAGAGCCACAACCTGAGAGAGAGCGAATAAGTAGGAGCACAGATGCAGCTGATACCTCAAGTTGGTGCTTAATTCAATGGCGCAGCAATAAAAGAGTCGAATAAAGAGAGGAGCCTGTAAAGTAATGAACCAGCCTATGTTCAAGGATGTTCTGGTGCAACTGGTAACACAATGAAGACGCCCACACAGATATGCAAATGCAGTGTCGTGTTTTTTTTTTTTCTTCATATTTTTGCTTTTTCTTCTATATTAAAAAGCAAGTTGGAGGCTTCAGGCATTGAGAAAACGACAGTTGTGGAGTCAAAGACACTGTCTAATTTAAAAAATGCATGAAGGTCAACCTAAAAATAAAAAAATCCTTGATACATTGACCTTTTGGAGACAAAAGAGGCTCAGTTGACGGGGTTCTGCTGGCTTGAAAACACACAAATAACTGATGGTGTGCTCCCTCCGTTTCCCCCTTGCAACATCTGTCCTTTTCTTACAAGGGCACATCAATCCTCCTCTGCCGAACAAGCTGACTGCAAATGTCAAACACTGTTATAATCACAGTCACAGAGATGTTGTAGATAGCGATCAGACGACAGTGTTTGATGGCTGAAATAATTACCCTTCTGGGGAGGGAGAGATGATGGTTGCATGAAGAAAATTTGAGCTTGAACAAAACTTGATCCTGCTGTATGATTGTACTTGATTCTTTTGAGTATATTAAGTGTCATTATCTCTGCAAATTGTTAAGCTGAAACAAGTCTGATTAGATTTCCTTATTTCCGTATATCAGAATAAACCCTGTCTATGTTTAAAGGTCCCACATCGACTAAAGGTAGATGTCCATGTCTTCATACTGTGAAAGTATCAATCCACAGAGAAATGCTCACAGTCTGTATCAGAAGCTGAGCCTTAAAACCAGCCGTCCAAACTTCTGGTACTTTGTGATGTCACAACAAAGCAGCCGATGCGCTCAGCCACGGCCCCAAACCCCGCCCACCTGGGCCCGCCATCCAACTTTGTAGGATTTGGTCTGTTTACCTAAAATCTGTTATATTTTTTGTCATTCAAGAAGAGATGTAAAACTGCACTGAGGTGGTTTTTCAAATAAAAGGCTGGGAAAAATATGAGACTTTAAAACAGTTTGGCCAATTGGAAGGAGACTGAGATTGAAGAGCTGTCCCAGTTTGCTTTAGGAACTGGTAATTCACCCCAGGGGGAGCTGGAGGAAGCTGCTGGGCAAAGGAGCGAGGGCTGACAATGTCTTCCAGTCTCTGTGGGTCATCATAAAGTTCTGGTGGTCAAATCAAGTTTACACGAGGTATAATCTGCTGGATCATTACTAGCTCACATTCACAAATGAATGGAGGTTAGAGCCACAGTGAGGGAAAAAATCATATCATATTAAATCCTGCCCTCTTGAAACAAGCATCATCAACAGCTTCATTAAGGCAATTAACTTGTGCAGGTCCCAGTGACGCTGCAGTGTAGCTGTGCTGAGAGACTCACATGAAAGTATATGAGTACTCAGTTAATGTTTGGATTCACTTTGGATTTAAGAGAAAACACAATACGATGTGCGATGTCTGCTTGACCTGCTGCTACTACGACCCATCCACGGATAAGTAGAAGAAAATTGGTGGATGGATAGATGGGATGGATGGAGAAAAGATTATTTATTAATAACATATTTTGTTTGTGAATAAGTAATACTTTGTATAATTAAAATGTCCTGTCACACACAGTCAAATCCTTGAGTCTCCACTGCTAATTGGCCTCCAGCGGCTACCCATGGCCACCCGAATCAAGTTCATGTCTCTGCTCGGTCTGCACCATCCAATTGAACTCAGTCATTCAGCCCTATGCTCTTTCTTGGTCACTGCATTCCTCTATTGAATATTATCTAGTATTGCGACTACTACACACAAGACAATCTCAGTGCAGACTGTTCTGGTCTGTGGTTCCCTGATGGTGTTTGCTATCAGCACGGGGGCGTCCCTCTCTATCTTCAAGAATCTCTTGAAGACTCATCTCGTCTTAGAGCGCCTCCTCACCTTACTCTTCAAACACCCTCACATGCCTGACTAAAACTTACTTACTAAAACTTACTGCACAACACTACTCATCACACTTCTTTACCTGATCTCCTTGTACTTTGCCTTATTGAACAGATTTAATACTTACACCAAGGTCTCCTTACACGCTAGAGCTTTAGTGTTGACCCTCACTTGCACGGAGTAAATGTAAATCAATCTTGAGCCTGTGGAGATTGGAGAGCACACTGCTCTGTGACTGTGTTTGGTCAATGTGACTTTGTGACTTTATAAAATGTCACAAAGCTATTGGACTGACTGTGCATCCCCAGAGGATGAATCCTACTGACTTTGGCGACCTTCTAGACTGTTCCTCTAGTGCCAGGATGAAGTTGACATCCGTAGTTTTAGTGAAATAAAAGTTCACCTGAGATATGATTCAATTCAGGATAAATCATAATAACATTTATGATCCTGACTTTTCATCTAAAGTCACCATTAGGTCCAAATAGTTCAGTATATTGTTTTATATTTTATGGCCAAATAACCTCCAAAACCAATGACATCTCCATCAACCTCTGAACTCAGTAAACAACACATGTTTCATCTATATCCTTGGGTTTCAGGGAATAGACAGAGCCACACCAACACAAAATATACTCAACACTATTTATACTAAAGCAGAAATAGGCTTTAACGTGCGTTTAACACGGGTGCATTTTAACTGCGTTAGTGTGTAGGACACCATATAGTGGCTAATTAGTTCAATCTTTTAAAATGCTGAACAGTGTACTTTGAATACTTGCATGGACTAATTCTGGTCTAGTCTTTTCTATTCTGCTCTATTCTGTTGCTCCTCTCTGTGCACAGCTCCCATGGGTGCTCATTATGGAAGAGGTTTGTTTGATCTATTCTTTCATTGCTGTTTGAACCTGAAGCATCACACTCTCTAAGGGGCACAGTCTGTCAACATGACTATTTAAAACTGATGCCATTACACAAACAAACACTCTTTCTTAATACAAACTGCCATTATATGAACATCTGACTGCTACAATGTCAATTTTGTATTTTGTATTTTTCCCTCAATTTTAGGATATAGAGAAAAAGTGTGCTGAGATTTACAAAGGAAAATTAGAATATCTGCAGTGAGTTGGCACTGCAGCATGTTTTACTCTTGCAGAATGGATTTCTTCCCCTGCTGCAGTGGGACGAGTAATCAGACAAGAAACATCAGTGATGCCTCAGTGCTTTAAGTACAATTAACTGCTATAATTAGTTTCCATTTAAAAAAGGTCGATTTAGTATAAACATACAAGAAGAACATTTCATTTCAACAGTAAATAACTTTAAGGCCTCTGCAGTAATGCATTTTCCATTAGTGTCTCCAAAGGCCCTCAGATATAATTTCCACAGAGGTTTTTTAAACATCTTCTTTTACGACAAGCAAAATTTTCAAAATATACATTGTGGATGGATTTGCCATACAACAAATTTTCTATGAATTATTATAGAACAGTTTAAGAAAAGGACATCTCATCCATCATCTTCCAAAAAAGCTTAGATTGTTCTGTAAATTAGTTTTGCATTAAATTAAAATATAATTAGACATTTAGTTTCAAACAGTCCTGCATCAGTCCTGTGAATCCTGATTTACTCTGATTCATTCCTGTTTTTTTTTTTTTGGATCATGCTCAAGTGTCAACCCATGATGACGACACCCACTGTTTTGTGAGCTGTTGTTTTAAAGCCTCCAGTTTGGCCATCTTGTTTTTTTAAACCAGAAGAAACCATATGGTCTGGTTCAATACAGAAAAGGTTCAGTGACTTCAAACACACCCTGTTAATTTATATCTCAGTCCTTCCCTGAACCAAAGTGTATTTGTTACCACATACAGGGCTGTGATGTGACTCCCGGTCCCTGGTATGACAATCTGGTGCTTTTTTGAGCGCCATCCAGCCCAGTCGTCACCAGGTTGCTCCGCTACTGAGAGGCAGCTCTTCATTCATTCAGAAAAACATTGCCTCTGAACCAGCCAGAGAGTAGAGACATAGAGACATAACGTCTAAGGGAACAAGGTTCTCTACCAACAGTCACCACTGGGGTTTTAACCACAGCTAATATTCCCCCTGTTTAACCAAAAGCCTCTTGGATGAAAAGCAAAATGGCTCTGGGAATGACAGGGTGCACCAGACTGAAATCACAACAATCTCTAGGTGAGTTGCTTCCAAATACGCTACAGATATTAGTGAAGAGAGAAAAAAGGCTCAGTTCACTGGAAAAGAAGAGGTTTATACATGTTATGACAGCGCACATTTTCAGACCTGCTGGTTTTCATAATAAAAGTACCGCAAACAAATGAAAAAAAAGAGAACTGACCTCCCCACATATATTTCATAAACGTCATATTATCACAATGTATAGTACTGTGCAAAATGTTTCAGACACTTGACATGTTGAGATTATCATCATGGAGGCCTTGGATGATTTTTATGCTGAACACGGAGGCAGCTCCTCTGGATCTGGTCGTCCTGTACCTGATACACCCTGTCCCTTTGTTTTCAGGGAGCTTTGAGAGCGCTGACAGCTCCACCTGTGTGTGTCTGCTTCCTGTAGGTTCGTTAGAGGAGGACAATGAGACGATGAGACGCTCGTCTCTGCTAATGAAAGACACATTAATGCCTCCTCTACTGAGAGTGATCCGCTTGAATGACTTAAACAGAGCAAAGGGACTGTGTGTGTGTGTGTGTGTGTGTGTGTGTGTGTGTGTGTGTGTGTGTGCGTGTGTGTGTGTGTGTGCATGTGTGCGTGTGTGAGGTGTGTGTCTTTTAGGCACGTTTGTTGAAACCTGTTTTTTCTGCTCTTTTTGATGTGTCTGTCTGCTCCATTATGTGAGTATTGGTTTTAGTGTTTAGCCCCCAAACTGCAGCTCACTGACCATTTCACCTTCTGACTCTTCTCTCAGGTGACATATCTCTCTGGTTTTAATGTGAGATATTTACTTAATACTTTTTCTCTTTACCTACATGGCATCAAACACTGATAACAGTCAAGAAGAAAAGTCGCGAAGGTCTGATTTATTAGATTCGAGATGTAACATAAAAAATATAAAGAGAATTTAAATCCCTAAGGCTACGTCTACACTATATGTTTTTCATCCAGATAACAATTACGCACATTCACATATACTGAGCATGATCAAACAGGTGTAAACAGGAAGCAGACTGTCTGCAATGCAGTTGATTAGTTCTAAAATACTACAAGTGAGGAAGAGCAAAGACTGTTGCATTAAAATGCTAAATTTAACTGAACACCAGCTGCAAGCAAAAACAACAAGCTCAGCAATGCTTGTAATTCAAGACCCATGATGCTTTCACCACTGGTAGTTGAAGCTGATAAGACAGGGAGTGACCATGGCAGTCTATGTCATCATTTCCAAATGTCTATCTTGTTGCCATCCAGGCTACAACACACACCCTAGAGTTTCAAACTAAAATGGGCCCAGCAGTGTTTCCAAACGGCTCAGTGTTAGGTGCTTGAAAACACTGGAATAGTGAGGACAGCAGGTGTAAACATCGCAAAAGTGATGGATTATAAACATAGACTATGTAAAAGTGGATGTAGAGACCATTGCTGAAAAGTCGCATTGTGTTGAAGTCTATGTGAAAATTTCACTACTTCTTACTTGATTTATTAGCTCAGTAAACATTTTCCTAATGAGTTTATGGTCTCAGTCTCTAGTTTCAAGTCTTCAATACAACATTTTTTTAAATGATGGTCCCATTTAGAGGAAAATAGATAAAGCAGGGGATGAATTAGGGCATGGCTACAGTGTGACTGACAGACTGTACCACACACTCAGGATAGAGTACAGAGCAGGTCAGATCCACCCCTCACTCCTCCTCAGCTCCACCTTCTACTTCAAATATCGTTTCTTCTGGTTTCAAAAAACCAAGATGGCCGATGTACAAGTTACAAACTGAAGTCTTCAAAATGGCAGCTCATAAACTAATGGTTGTAAAACTTTAAAGACTTACATTTTTTGGCATTTTTGCCTTTGTTATAAGAGAGAGACAAATACCATACCACATACCATGTAAATGCAATGTCCCTGATCCAATTACAGCTTCTAATCAATATCTCCTCCCATTTCTTAACAGCCTTTACTATCAGGCTATTACATAAATGACAACTGTATCAACAAAGGGTTTTAAAGAAAAACATGTACTCAAGTATTGTACTGACCCCAGTCTCCAGTAAGGAAAACAACAATCAACAGTGCTGTGGCTTGAACCACAGATATACTCATCTGTAATGACCACAGAGGAACAGTGAGGCATGAAATGAGTCTAAAAACTGGAAATGAATGTAAATATGAGACTCAGACATATTATTTTATATATAAAGTTGCAATCAGTGAACAACAAAATGAACAAACTGTCCTCAGGCGGCTCTATGATCTTAGTATTGAAGTTGTGTTACATCATGTTGCCAAAGGAAACAGTGAAATGAACGAGCTCCTGGAACCAGGAAGTCTGTTGAGATAATGCCAAAATGACAACGCAAGATAAGAAACTAATAAAAATAATGTTTTTTTCTTTAAAAGATTTTCACTATGGGCATGTAAAGACAATTTGTCATCCAGCCATATTCCAAGAGACTTTTTTCTATTTAATCTCTTCTAAACCTTATCCGTCATATTTTATGTTTTTTGTTTTGAAGCCAAAAGTTGCTTTTTTGTGCATACAAGTTAGATGATAACAGGCAAAATAACTGAATTGTGTGGAAGTCAGTATTAGGTTGATTTAAACAAGGTGTGGCTACACTAAATAACTGTGCAATCTGCATACAAATGAATCTTTGCTGGCTGTTTGTTCTTTCTAATATTGTCTATGAAGAAAAGTGATGTCAGTATAGATCCTTATGGTACAGCTTTGTAAACAGAAACATAGGTCATCATACAGATTAGTTTCCCTACTTTACCTGTTTGCCAGGTGATCTGAGCTGCATCTGTTCAAAAGTCCCTTTTTTCAATTTGAACTAAAAATGAATGCAGCCATGTCACAGCTGTAATATTTAAAGGTATGAACATTTAAAAAGCTGTTCAAATGCAATTAAGTCATTTCTTGTTTTCTGCATATTTCTACAGATAAGATGTTGCTCCCAGCGAGTATGTTCATTGGTCTGCTGTGCCTGAGCCTTGCGGGGAGTGTTGGTGGTTTTGCCCGTCTGCTGGACGACGTGGAGCTACGCTCAGCTTTCTCAGTTGCACGCACCAACAGCATGGAGGGTGGGCCAAAGATGACAGTGACCTTTGATGCTGTTTACGTCAACATCGGAGGGGATTTTGATCCCAAGGCTGGCATGTTTCGCTGCCGTATCCCTGGGGCTTATTACTTCTCCTTCACCGTGGGAAAGTTTCCACATAAAGACCTGTCAGTGATGCTGATGAAGAACAGGAATGAGGTGCAGGCCATCGTTTACGAGGAAAACGCAGGAGAGGAGAGGAAGGTAGGTGAGCTCAGGGAGGTAAAAGAAACAAAAGGTTCCTCTGTTAATCCTGAAACCCCAAACTGAGTCAGAAGCCAGGCCTCATGATCCTGGAGCCTCTGTGACAGAGGTCAGGTGTTGTTTCCATGAATGACTGATTTGTCATTTATCATTTATTGTGTCTCCTGCTGATTTCCCAGCAGGAGACACAATAAAGCCAATCAGGTTATTACTGTCAACAAATCCCATTAAATGACCAAAATCAACTGTGAATGTATCTGACTAACAATTATTGTGTGAAACATATTCCTCTGGGCTGTAGTGCATTCAAAAAAACATCAGTGAGCCACTCTGCTACACAGGGTGACACTTTCCTTCATCATCATGAACACGTACTGGTTTATTTTGACTCAGTCCCAAACACAATCCTGCTGCCTCAAATACTCACTAGAGCACTAAATGTGGATGAATGTGCTGCTGCAAATAGACCCCAGCTAACGCTCTGTTTTCTCCTGCTTGAGTAACGTCTGCTAGTGACCACTTTTGAAAACAAAAACTAGGTATTTGTGACACATTTTTGATGAAGATGTATGCCAGTGACTTTGGATTGAGTGCAACAGGCAGGGTTGGGGTAACAGCAGATACTAAGAGACATAGCAGCCTTGAGGGCAACAGAAGTTTAACCAAGCTGTTTTAACCAATATAAATATTGTTTGCCACATAATTGTTGGAACCAAACTTAAAATAACATGCAGTCATGACAGCTTTCCAGAGTTTATTAACCATAATAAACTGTTCAATGCCAGTTCATTAACATAGTTCCCTTAACTACTCAGCCTGTCTTACGGCTGCTAACTTGCCATCTTTTAATTTAACCACTAGCATTTGCTGCCCCATAACTTTCAGTATTAGACACTGCACATACCAGATGTCAATTTACTCACCAATGCTTTTGTCCTCTTGTCTTGCTCCATCAAATCTGTCTAAATAAATTCAGTTTCAGCATCTCCCTCCCAACAGTATCACTGTGTCAGTGCTATCACTGGGCAAGGAGATTACAGGGGTAGCCTGTGTCATCCCCAGCCACCCCTTTGTCCCTGCCTATGGTGCAATGCACCGCTGACTAAAACTGATGTCAGTCCAGCATAGATCAGTAATACATGGGTCCCTAGTGATTAGCACAAAATGAAATCCTCCACCTTCAGTAAATGGCAAACAGGAAGGTGATAACAGAGTAGTAATGAAATGGTCACGTCGTCAGAATATCAGCCTAATGACACTGGATCTCCTGGAGATAAAAAGTAAACACATCTTTCTTAAAGACTTGAGTTAGGCAGACAGATCCCCCAGTAAGAATGGCCTATGGTTAAAAAAAATGGCTGAACTGTGTTTCAGGATGGATTTTTTGGCCTCTAAGGAAATGTTTACAAAAGTCTTTTATCACATCAAAGCTCTCAAACTGTCTAACAGTGCAATAAGGGTCTTATCTCAGAGGGTGTGTTTGTGTTTGGGTGGATAATGAAAGCAGAACAGGGGGATTACACAGCAAATTCCCCGAATGAAGGGCTGCGTGAGGTAGATGATCGGATTATGTTTGGTGTTGGTGCCTTGATGCTAAACAGACCTGAATATGACTTTGTCACTGGGATAATAAAGTCTGCTTGGATCCTCAGGTGCAGAGCCAGAGTGTCATGCTGCAGCTGGAGTTCGGTGACACAGTCTGGCTCCGTCTCCATGGTGACCCTCGCTATGCGCTCTACAGCAACACAGGACACTACACCACCTTCAACGGTTACCTCGTCTACCCCGACACCTACGACTACCAGACGCACCACCACCAGCACCGTCCTGCCTACAACTCCCAGCAGCCCCAGCAGGATAACACAGCCTTGCTGAGTAGTAACCAGGCCGCAAATCATGTCACGTCTGGAATGAGAGGTACAGTGGAGGAAAAGGAGCTGCAACATAGAGAGGAAGAGGAGGAAGAGGAGGAGGAGAGTGATGACGAAGAGGATAACCAGAGGTCCGCTTTCTCGGTGGGGCGCACCCAGAGCATCGTGGGAGTCGACCAAGTGGGCCTGCCGCAGCACCAGCCAGTCAGCTTCGACACAGCATTCGTCAACATCGGGGAGGACTTTAACATGACGGAGGGGGTGTTCACCTGCCGTGTTCCCGGCGTGTACTACTTCTCCTTCAATGTGGGCAAACTGCCACAGAAGACGCTGTCTGTCAAGCTGATGAAGAACCGTCTGGAAGTGCAGGCGATGATCTACGACGACAGCCAGGGCGAGAAAGCTTTGCAGAGTCAGAGCTTGATGCTGGCACTGAAACCAGGAGACACAGTCTGGCTCTACTCACACCAGAGAGATGGGTTTGGGGCCTACAGCAACCACGCCAAGTACATCACCTTCACTGGCTTCCTGGTTTACCCAGACTTCCTTACCACCACCACCAGCCAATCATATGCAGACAAGAAGCCCTAGCTGCAGGGCACGAGCTAGGGACTGAACACTGTGGGAGGAATTCATACAAGATGGAATAGTCTGAGTCCATCCAGTTTGTGAGTGGAGCTAACTCATAACGAATGCTGCTTTGTGGTCGTCTCTGGCACTTCCTCTTCATATGAATTTCTTCACAAAGTCACAGGGACCTTGGACTGAGCACAGAGCCTAAATGATAAGCTCCCCAATTTCCAGTTAATGGTTTTACAGGATATGACTTCATCTCACGTAATGTGGAACCCTGACTGACAGTCATGTGAACTCTGATTGAATATTTCACTCTAATAAAAACTCAGTCATTACCTGCTCATCTCTGCGTCAGAACATCTCTCATTAAAGTCAACACGACCACGAAAAGCACAAGGATTGAGTTTCTTTATGTTCAACCAATTATGTACAACCAAGGACAGACCTTTTCCATTTTATGACTTTATACTTAAATATTATACTTTTACTGCTGTATATTTATCTTACAGCTATAATTAGTAGCTAAGAAAAAACATATGAGCCTATAAAAGATGATGCATTGTGAACAGCTCATAAAATTAATGATTAAGTGAGTCAAATCTAAATTGTTAAGTCAAACTATAGAGAAATGAAACAAATAGCAATAAACGAATTAAGGTTTAATGATTTGAGCTTCACGGAGTGAGGATCTGATGCTTTTTATTGTCTAAAATTATAATAAAGTGAATACATTTGACTATTGACAAAATCAACAACTTGAAGGTGTCAGGTTCCTAATGGGCACTTGTTACAGGATGTCTCACTATTTACAAACCAAACAATTGATTAATTGATCAGAAGCATAATCATCTGATTAATCCGTAATAAAAAATCCTCAGGAGTTGCAGTCTGACATAAACCAACCTCATCCAGCTGCTGCTGGATGAGGTCTCTCCACTATTTGTGCACCATGATCAAAGTATTGGTTTATGATCGATTGGTTGCTCTGTGGCTTCAGACACATCTTCAGAAGAAACTTTGCCAATCTCCAGACATCTGAATCACTGCTGATTAAAGGGAATTCAATCAACATTAATGAAAATAATACACATTTTATGCTCTGTGTTCAGCTGTAGGTGAGGCTCATTGACTACACATGTTCAGTAGATATTGATCTGACGTAAAGTTGAGGAGATAATCACTGAATTTTCATTTATGAGTGAAATATTCCTTTAAGTGCATTTGGTATCCTTGTCAAAGACTTGGTGTTTCTGCTCGTGTGTAAAAAGTCACTTTACTTTCTTTATGTCTGTAGAGGCATGTGAAAACGATATGAACAGCGTGTTTTGTGTCAAAATGTCTCTCGTCCCGACGCTGGGCCACAGCAGGAGCAGAGCACAACAGGACTAAAACTGACTTTCGGAAAAGTGCAGAGTGCGTGTCCACCCAACTGTTGACCACATGCCACCTCTGAGCCGTCGGGAATCTAGACCTTAATTTGATTTCTAATTCTAGCAGCGTTTAATTCATTACTTCAGATGGCGAGCACCGCGGGGAGAATTGGATTGCTTCTCCCGGGCCACTGTAACATGCATGTCTGTTTAATTTCACACCACCGGGAGAAAGATGATGTGGTTCAAATTGTGACGAACCCTGACTTCAGAAATCACCCTCTCAGTTGGAGATGTGCCATGCGAAGTGATACATCACTTTGATTGAACATTTCTAAACTAGACTTAACTGGATGTAGATTTATAAGATTCATGTAAACTGGTCTAAAAACACCAATTCACTGCAAATGGACCCATTTGTGGGTCAAACTGATGTATGTTATCAGATTAATGAATTTAATTATAATATATTGCAATACACTTAAAGGGTTTTGGTTCATCTGATTTTTGTTGCTGCTTCATTTGTGTAATTTCTTTTGACCAGTTATAACCTGACTCTACAGTTCTCATCAGCTCTGTTGAGCTTTTTAGCATCTTTTAGTTTCATGTTTTGGTTTTGTCCTGATTCCAAGTGTCTTGGTTCACTCTCACCGGTCTCATCGCCCTTGTTACACTATGTGATACCTACACATCAACAGATTTGAGACACATTTAGCAGCTGAGGAGCCAGAGGCTTTTCCCAGGAGCTGGTGGAAACCAAAAACAGAGCTAAAAGACGTGACCAACTAAATGCAAATGATGCTCTGTGTTTGACGGATGTGTATATGCACAACTGTTGTCACAAATGGTGACAACATGTCAATGTTGTTTACAGCTTGTCCCTAAGTGGCTAAAAAAACTTAAAGGGCAACTTTAAAAGAGTGTCCCTAGTTCTCTGGGTAAACTGCTATGTCTATCCATCATCTCTACCACTTATCCGTGCAGGGTCACAGGGGACTGGAGTCAATCCCAGCCAATATTGGGCAAGGACGGGGTTCACCCTGGACAGGTAGCCAGTCTATCATATCACATATAAAGACAAAGAACCATTCATTAGAACCTAACTTGCATGTCTTTGGACTGTGGGAGGAAGCTGTAGTACTCAGAGGGAACCCAAACAGGCACAGGGAGAACATGTAAACAGGCCAAAGCAAAACCAGAACTTTCCTTCTGTGAGACTGTGCTACCACACAGCCTAATCCACAGTATGATTTTTTTTTTTTTAATATTGGACCTTTACTGATGCTATAGTCCAGGTAAATGATTAGCGGACTGGTGTATTATCATTTGGGGGTTGATTAAATTACATACGCTGTATGCTGCACCTTAACCATTAAACCTCTTCATGGATGTTTTGGCTTCTACTAAATTCCTGTTGAATTAAAGGGAGAAAACTGTCACAACTCTCATCACTTGACTAGCATTGTTGTTTCAGCTCCTGCAGAGTCGCCTGCTGGCTAACATGTAGTACACAAACAATAAAAATGGATCGACTGTTTGATTAGAATCAAACAGTCACAAACCAGATGGAGAGAGACAGCAGCTGAAAATCAAAACAAAGGCGCTGCAGCGAACAGGCAGCACGTGGTTAGACTCAGTATATTTACTATGAAGCATCTGAGCGATGTCACAAACATTATCTGAACAGCCATTAGTGGGAAACTACCTTCTCCTGTCTCATCTCTGCTCCTTTGCCACTCTGGCCCATACTAAAGGACTGGTGGATGCTCCAGGAAACCAGAAACAGAAATGATGTGAGAAAACGAATTCACTGAATAATCTGTAAGGTCAGTTAAAAATTAAAACACACATACCTCCCTGTAATTTCAAAGACCTCTTTCAGTGAGATTTCACCTTTTATAATGTCTTAAAACTTCTGGTTTTGTTCATGTGTTACTCCTCCCTGTGATTTCTTTTACCTGTGAACACACAGATAGCACGATGCATCTGGCCTACACTTGTTCCTTCTGGCCCTGGTCCCATGGCCCAAGTCTGGCCCATATACAACATGATGATCAGACCTACTTCTGCATCTGGACCATTTCTGGCGCACACAGAGAAAATCCTTTGGCTGTAAATCAACACTGGAGACTAACTGCCATGATCTAGCCAAAAGTGGAAGTATATGGGCCAAAGTCGGGCCGTGGAACCAGAGTTGTCCCAGAAGTGCCATTTCACTATCTGGACAGGGTGTTGCTATAAAATAGGATGTACACACTGTCATTAAATAACTAAAATGAAACTTAAGACAGCCAACATACACCAGAAAATGTAACCACACTATGCGGACAAAGTGATCAAAAGCCACTTAAGTCTGTGGTGCAGGGGAAATGGACTCAGACACCGAGTCCTGGGCTTCACACTTTCTCCATTACAGCGTTACTAATCAACAACTTCCTGTCCTTTACGGCTGCACTGACTTCTAAGAAAGACACTACGAAATTGTACTGTGAGTGTGCCTCATTTTAGATAATGATGCGTTCTGTCACAGTCTAACCCGTGGTGGATTCTCTGTTTCAGCCTCAGTGAGTGAGTGGTGCACAGAGGTGGACTTGTGGTGGCCACGGTTTGACTTTAAAAACAGACCTGACCCAGTTCAGTTAAATCACCTTCGCTCGGCGGAGGAAAAAATCCTGCACAGACCTCATGGTGTGTGAAGCGACCTGAGCATATGACACACTCAGAGGCACTCTCGTGTGATGCATGCATGTAAATGAAAACACAATTAAGTAAAAAAAAAAAAGATGCTTTCATAATTGCAGAACAGCTTGACAGGCCCAGTCGAAGCCTGTCACATGTGTATTTTTATTGATAAGTGATTTATCTGTGCAGTAATTGACAATATGTTGGATGTTTCTGGTCTGTGCTTCTTTCTTTTGGATAATCGCGATGAAAGATTGATCATTGTGTATTAGAAACTATGTTGGGCAGACATGGGTCAAGATGTGGATGAAAACACTTCCTGGTTACTGCTCGGCTGTGATGGAAAAAATAACCAAACAAAATCCCAAAATCCTGTCAACACGTTGACCCATGTCTTGCTCTCAGTAGTCTGGCTCACGTTGACTCTTTGAATCGTTTTGTTTTGGTATTTCCTACATGTAAAACGAATGCTTCACTGACAAATGTTTGACAAATTAAAAGAAGAAATGTACAGCCTGGACTGTTATTGTGAGCGTGATGTGAATTCTGTCAGGAGTAATGAACTGAGAGGTTTGCAGTTTGGCGTCATTGTTGATTCTATAGTCTGTGCTGCAGCGGCACCTGCTGGGTGATCCCAGTATGAATAGAGACAATACCACTGCAGTGAGAAATGTCTAAAATATTTGGTTTGTTTACACCACCGATAAATTAAAAAAACATCAAATTTACTGCAAACAATTGGCTTTCTCATCTTAGGTCCAGGGTTTCAGCTAATGTATTGTAATCGACTATATGTTCACCTGTCCATTCTCTATTCTAATTGATTTATTTTAAGGTGTTTCTGATAACATTTTATGCTTCAATTATTATCTGGACTATTTCTGATTATATATATATTACTTCAGCTTTTATCTCTGGTTTTATTCTCTTCCAAACATTGTCGCTTTCAGCATTTTATTTTATATCTCAACTATTTATTCTTTTTTTTTTACTAGGCTAGGTTTTAGTATATATTTTTTAAACTTCATTATTAATCTATGCATCGCTATCTTTGATTTAAGGTATTTCGTGTTTCCTCCATGCAAAGTGCAAAATCAAGAGATTTACGAGTTATTGTCTAGATTTTTTTTTTACTCAGTACTCAAGTTTCATTTTTTGAATTAAATTAAGAAAAAAAACTTTTTCACAATATTCAAATTTCTTGAGATGCATCTTTATACAAGTCTGACTGATTGATCTCGAGCAGGACCCCACCCTCCAGGCACCTGCTGCGCAAATGGAACAGAGGAATAAACAGAAACGGGTAAGAGGGCGGTCACAGCACAAAATGTGCAAAATCTGCTGCATTACATCCAAATAAAAACCTCAACTTCACAAAAATCCTTTAAAGAGTGACTATTTTATTTACATAAATATTTCAGGTGGTTTTGTTCAGGGGGCTTGAGTCCCAGAATGACACAAACAGACAGAACATGATGATGATGATGATGAATGTGTGTGTGTGTGTATATATAGACTATACAGATGGACATCACTTCTTCTCAGGGGCCTTGTCACCAGCCTCCAGTTTGGGTACAGCCTCTTTGGGCTCCCGGTAGGCAGGGAACACCTCCCAAGGCGTGTTCAGGTCAAACTTCCTGAACTCCTGCGACAGCTCCACGGGCTCGGCGACCACACGCTTCACCTCATCATCATAACGCACCTGTTGTAAGAGATGGTTGGGTTCATACATCTGAGGGACTAAAGGTCATGAGAGGCTTTTCTTGTCAAGACATGGTCAAATGATGAATTTTAAGAGAGATCTCTTTTTATCTGAGTGTTCAGTCTTCATCTTCAGACGGAGAGTAAAGTAAATAAGATTATATTTGGAGAAGTGTGTTGAAATTAATAATTCATTAATTCCTCAGAAGAAAATCTTCAGCATCAGTTTAGGCCGTAAAATATTTTTTTACGGTCCAACTTTCAAGGATTTTCAAAGCCCATGGGATGCCTGGATTAATTATAATGAGCTGAAAAACTAAATACAAAAATAACTAAAAATCACAGGATCCAGCAGAGTTGGAGATCTGAAGTGCCTGGGCACAGCTTCCATTCTGTCTGTCTCCTCAACATCCTGCCAATACTAAATTTATCTACTGGAGGAAACATGAGTCACACATGGTTGAAGCTAAATAAAGCCCATCGCTGCAGTAAGACCACATGTTCCTGGCAGAACTCACCTCAACATAACCTGACAGGGGGAAGTCCTTTCTGAAGGGGTGGCCCTCGAAGCCGTAGTCTGTCAGAATACGCCTGAGGTCTGGGTGGTTGGTAAAGAACACTCCAAACATGTCCCATACCTGTATGAACACACACAAACACACTTTTATTCTCTTTGACTTTAAGTTCAACAGTTTGTACTATTTTGCTTTGGTTCAACCCCATTTTGTTTGTGTTCTTCTCGTGTCTGTTGATTTAAATAAATGCTGTGATGAATCCTCGGATTTGCTGCCCAGGCTGTGACTCACCTCCCTCTCGTACCAGTTGGCAGCAATGTAGACGGGGACTGCAGTGTCCAATGGTGTTAATTCATCTGTGTACGTCTTGACACGGATACGAGTGTTGTAGTGCAGTGACAGCAGATTGTAGACAATCTGTAAAACAACACACACATCATTGCAAAGTCAATGTTGTCAGTAAATGTTTGTTTAGAGGAGGATATGAGCAGTGGTGGATAACATAAGTAATTAGGTACATTTACTTAATTACTGTACCAACAATTTGTTCTGTAACTGCCACAAGGAGTCGCGCTGAGCTACCAGCATCTCCAACAACTAAAGAAAGTTTCTCTGTGCAAAAGTACTTTAAAAGTAAATGTTTCCTTTTCATGTTCATTTGCTTAAAAGTGTTTTCCTGCCAAATGAGGACATTTGCTTTTAATGTAACAGGTAAACATAAGACTTGGAACAGAGATGCGATGTGGGGGGACTAGTGTTGGGTACAATGTCCCCCAGTGACAGAGATAAAAGTCTCATTCATTTCAACATTGTGCGCTTATTCTACCAAAATTTCTAGGTATAGACAGATTTTCAAAATATATCTGTTTTTGTGTCAGACACTTCAATAGGTGATTGTGTGTTTTTAAAACTTCAGCTGCAGCTCAGTGCAGTCACTGTGTTTCTAGTGTAACAGCACCTGGACAGGTAATGGGTCATTTTAGAAACGTTACAGCAGTAAAAGAGATGAATATTAGTGTGATCACCCAGGTGTTTAATTTACAACAATGTCCATCAGAGCTGGAGCAAATAAAAACCTGTGTCTACCTCAGAGCCATTTGACCTGGGTCTGAATGCTGATTGCAGCCTTTCTCATCACTGTCAAAACCACGCTAGCAGGTTTTTTGACCAGTGGAAAAGGGGCTTCACATGACTCACTTCACATTTTTAACTCTTGCAGGATTGATTTAAGATTTGATCTTAACTACAGCTACAAACTACGCAGTGCATGTTAGCAACGAAAATCTAATCGCTGAGGTTTAAGTTCTGTGTCACTTGCAGCTGATGGACAGTGCAAAATAAAAACAACACAGATAAATGATCTCTCAGAAACAAAGTCAAAATAATAATTAAAATTAAACCTTTAAGATTGTTTCATTGCCCTGAAGAGTTTTGTGCATCTGTGTTAACTGACATTAAGGATACTGTTTTATTGGGATGGGGATGAGACAGCTACCTCGAAGCGGTTCTGCCGTGTTGGGATGTCGACAGCGGTCAGGTCAGTCATGCTGCTGAATTGGGCATTGGTGTGGTCCTTCAGGAAGGATAGCACTGGGACCACTCCCTCAGGATGGATCATCACCTCCAGCTCATTGTAACAGGTCACCTATACGCGCACACACACACACACACAAGAAATCTAAATCTTACACCCTGTTTAATTTAATTCCAGGGATGAGCGCAGGGATCTGACAGTAACTGACCTGGACCAGCTGGATGTATTTGGGCATTATCTCAGCCACATACTCCCCAAATGCTGCCAGCTGGTTGTGAGTGACAGCATCTTTGGGCCTAATGGTGGCTGTGTAAAGGACAGAGAAGACAAGAGCTTTATAATGACTGAACAATGCAAGAATTTCTACTAACATTGTAAAATGGGTTAGAGCACAACACTGTTTATTGCGCTGTGTGACATTCAAATGGATATTTAATGTGTGCTTAGTACAACTGAATGACATTAAGATGAATTGTCCAATCCAGTGGTTCCCAAAGTTTTTCAACTCACAGCCAACTTAAATTTCTCAGACATGTTGAGGGCCCAAATCCAACCCCAAAATGATATGGAGGCCAAATAATATCACTTGCCGATTGCTTATAACTCTTCCTGTTTGTTAACCAACTACTGACTTTGACCTTTCAGTTTTTGCCATGAATGTGATATTTTAGCACACAATCAGACTGAGATAGATAAAGGGTACACAACGTGGTCAGCCCAACATAAAAATTACTATCATTGGCTTATCACATTGACAGACCACCAAAAGTGTACTGTTTTGATTTGTGGCTCGCTGATTGTGCGCCTCATGAATTGAATGTATTTTCAGAAGTCTCAAAACCTCATTTTCTGTACACTGATCAATAAAGAATTTCATGATTCAACCCCCTGAAAACTGACACTGAATTCTGTGATTTTAATGTGATGATAGTGATGAAACTGCAGTTTATATGAGTTAAGAGAGATTAGTGGTCCAGCCATCCTGTCTGGTGGTAAACAACTATTTCATGTCAGCAGTATCCTCCTGCATTAGTCACTGTGTACTCACGGCTGGTGTCGGTGGTGGAGCTCTGCAGCCTGGTCTGCTGCTGGCGGAGACACGAAGTCCTCGCAACTGAGGAAAAAAGCAGGAGGGGGGGGGGGGGGGGGCAGACATATGAAGACGCCAAATTTTGACAAATGAATCCACTGAGCTGCAGGTGAACTGGTGCAACAAGCCACACATGAAAAGCAAAGGCTTGTTGGTACTGAATTGAATTGAATTCTCACATTAAAAATGTAAAATCTAACATATCCACTTGACCTGGACAAGAACAATAAAGTTAGAGCCACATTTTAAATGAGTTATTTTGGAGGTTAAAATTTGCTGGGAGATGGTTTGGCTTTTACCTCACAAATATTGCATTTCCAACAAGTGAAAAAAAAAAAACAAAAAAAGAAACCTTCACACTAGCGCTGACAGGAGGTAACCTCGAAATTTTGGGATGATTTTAGCCTTTATTCTTTGGTTGTTCTAACCAAATTCATAATTCATCAAATCATTTCTACACTAGTAAAGAGGATGTATACTGCTTTATTGCTTAAAAACAATATCTAATCCAAAAAACTTTATAGCTTCCAATTACTAATTTCTTATTTTGCTTTATCTGAATTCTGCCACATCTGTTCAAGATATCTGCAGGTCTGCAAAAATCTTGAAAAGTACTGACTTGGGTTTCCTCATAAAAATGCCTTATGAGATATTAAGTCTTTGTTGGGTCTTGAACCAATATAACAGGTTTTTTTTTTTTGTTTGTTTGTTTTTTTTATACATCTGGAGGAAATGATTTGAAGCTTGGGGGGTCGTCTCTGTAGCTCCACAAAGCTTGTGATGCTAACAACACACATCAATGTTATGAAATTTATCAAAAAAAAAAAAAAAAAAATTGCAGCTCCTGCGATTTGGATATTGCACTTGCGACTACGATCATATATTTCGATCACTTGTGCAGCTCCAGTAAAGCTATAATCACTGACATTAAATATGACCGAGGTCACGGTTCAGGGCTTCACATTCAGCCTCAGTCTGGTGTTGATGACACAATGTCAGAAACTCTGCCGCTTGTGCTTCTACCTTTACATTTCTCATTATATTATGCTTCGTGGCTCTTACTGGTGCTTGTACAGCTTGTCTTTTATTTATTTTGACAACCATATTAACCCATGCATACTTACACTTTAACTGGACTGAATTTGCACCTGAATCGTGCAAAGCTAAACTGAGCCTCGTTACGTGACTCGTTTACAAAAAGAGAAGAGAAAAACAACCCAATGAGCCAAAAGCCTCGCCCATCATCCTCCCACTACAAAGCTGCATCGCTGTTTCTGTTTCCTAAATGAACTCGTGTGTCACAAAAACAAAATAAACCGTCCAACCTGCCCGTCACCCATCCCGGTGCAGGCTAACGTTAGCATCAGCTAACACTAGCTCGAAGGTCAAACGTGAGGCGTTTGGCCGTTAAACATGGCGCGGTGTCGTTGTCGGTGAAGTTAAATAAGGACTCGGTCTAAACGGGTCCCTGCAACGAACAGTCCGCAGAAACATTGACGCGTTTCTGGTCGACTTACGGTTGAAGCTCCTTCCAAGACCTCCGCGGACAAACCGCAGCAACGACGCCGCCATGTTTGCTCTCTATAGCCGTTTGTCTCCGCGCGGGGAAGCGGCCGTCTGCGGTCTGTCGCCCCCTGATGGGCCGGAGGACACACGAGGCCGCGGCTGACACCGGAAAGTTATAGTATCTATATTTAAATGTCTTTTTGTTTCAGCAAACTGCTATTTCACAGCTTTAGTTCATTTACAAGCGACTACAAACATATTTAAAACACTATATTTTGTTATAACGGAAATTACAGTCAGTCTATTAATGGGGGCAAAAAATTTGTCATCAGGCCCACATTGACCTGAAATATACAAGGCTTCATTTCTCTGGACACCAAGACACCTACGATCATCATCAATCAAAACAAATCTGCTTTTTCTTTTCAGGAAAAAGTCACTGGTACCAGCTTCCCAACAACTTACAACTCTTATAATGAAAATAACTTGGCTGCAGCCTAACGCACATCCTGTGATGAAGTGCTACCATCTTGCCTGAAAATGTGTGTATAAAGACTTGACACAGAAAAATCTGAAGAGAGTTCATGAAACACCAATAAAGATAAACTAAAAATGGCCTTTGACCCTGCGTCCCTCTACAAGTCTGGAGGACAAATTATATATACCCAAATGATATGTGGTAAATCTGGTCAGTTTCCCTTGTCCTTGTTGGTTATATGCACAGATTTGTCAGCAAATATAGTATAAACAAAATACAGCTGCAAAGCAGCCCAGTACAATTTCTGAAATTGGTGTCATGTGTGACTTATAACTATTTGTACCACACAATCTAATAATAAAATAATGCTATTAGGAAAAGTGGAAAAGCTACATTGGGAAAATATTACATTCAAAACAGATAAATAAATCAGAAAACTCACATCAGTCAGAAAAAATTAGCAGTAAAATAAACTATTGAAAGCACATTAACTTGAAGTTGATTCAGATCAGATAATTATTGTAGAGTAAATAGTGCAACATTCCCACATGAAATCTGGACAAACACTATGAAGCGTCCCTGCATATATGACCATACTCTGGAATAATTGTCAGATAGTGGTACTTCACCTGAGCACAGATCTAGACGTTCTTAGATCCATTTCAGGGATTAGTGATGTGGTTCACATTTCTTCACATTAATAGAACAGCTTTCATGCACATATACACAAATGTATTCAACAGTAATAGCTACATACTGGAAATAAAGGAGTATAGACACCAATAGACTGTTTCCATCACACAAATATTTTCTTTAATAATATTTTTAAAATTATGAGGCACCAACGGAAAATTTGCAGCATACTCAATAACCACTATTGTTGTCAAGTCCTTGTTTTGTTGTGTCACTATACATGTGTTTTTATTGTGAAAGTCAGAAGCAAACTGTTTAACCAAGTCATTTTTCTTATTGATTGAATTTGAATGAATTTTTGGCTGAAATAGGATGACGCTCTTAAAAAAAAAAAAAAGGTTCAGGAATTTAAAAAAGCATCTAAGTGTTTGCATATCTTTAAGCATAATTCAGTTACACATATTTTAGAAATGAAATATAGAGTCAGGGATTTGTATGAAGAGTTTTAGTCACTGATCCATGTTGACACAGTCACTCTGAAGTCACAGGTTTTCTGAAATGAGAGTTACAAAAATTATATGCAAGACTGCTGTCTGTGTTTATGAATTAACCACTAAAATCTGCAATTTACAAATGAAAGCTTTGAAAATTACTTGTTGGTTTAGAGGGCCAACATGTTTGGCATTTACTCAGTGGATGTTCATTTTGAAATGGTGGCTTGGTTGATATGAGCACAGGTACGTTTCATGTTGTTGTGGGTTTGTTTGAAGTTCTGATTCCAGTCTTTCTGCTGCCGGCGGGAACATGATGAATTTCACCCTTTTGTCCTGCGCTCTTAGTTTGACTGCCCACACACCTGCTGGTAGTATTTCCTCAGCATTTCCACCTGAGAGGCACGCACCAGGATGTGGGGACGCACAGATGTCAGCTTCTGACAGGCTTCCTCTGGAGTCCAGCAGTGTAACTGTCAGCAGAAAAAAAACAATGTCAAAATGAAAATAGCTACTATTCACTGACTGAAGGGGGAATCATGAAACTATGACTGTGAGGTTAAACTATCCAATTTCAACTTCTATCGCTTATTCAAACCAAACCTTTTGTGTGAAGTTGCTATAGGAATGAAAGGTGTTTATCAGTGTGTGAGCAGAACATTAAAACTTCAATAAACACAGGTGTAATCAACCAGATATAGATATTCTGCATTGTTTAGACAGTTTCAAATATTGCAGGAGAGATTGTATAAAGCTACAATGAACTGAAAAAGCCTGCAGGGGACAGTCTGTTATTGTGGTTTGTGACTCATTCACCTCCAATGTACACTACTATACCTTGCTGTCAAACCCTTTGGAAAAACAGTAACACTGTGTCAGCATGGCTCGACAGCTACTTAAGTGCAGAACTTAACTGTTTATGTCTGAAACATCTACTTAAAACTGATGTCTAGGTTGGAGATGATAAGCAGCCTCCCTGCAGTTGTGTACTGACCCGAATGAGGTAAGCAGCAGCCAGTGTGGCGCTGCGTGAGCGTCCAGCCTTGCAGTGGATGTACACACTGGTTCCCTGCTCTCTGTGCTGCAGGGCGAACTCCACGCCTCGGTGCAGGTTCTCCAGGCTGGGAACGCCAGTCAGGTCGACGGTACTCAGCCTCAGCTGCTCCACCCCTGCAGCCCGCCACTCCTACATCCAGCATCAAACACATCAGAATAATTTATCATGGAATATGTAAAGGATGAACCCACACTGTCATGCGACTGTTAGCCTGTAACTCCCAACAGACTGAGTCTCCACTCTGAAGCACTTTGTGGAGAATTGTGTTTACCATGAGTTCAGAAACCCTGGTCACATTAACTGTTATCAGCCCCTGCTCCAATAGTTAGGTAAGTGTTTAAGGTCCTATACAGTCTTAAGGTAGACATTCATGTTTTCTTTGATTATAAAGCAGGTCTAAGTTCTATATTAATACTATGAAGGAATCAATGGTCTCGGTCCACAGAGAAATGCTCACATTCTTTATTCAGAAACTGAGCCTTAAAACCAGCCGTCAGG
This sequence comes from Rachycentron canadum, assembly GCA_038496675.1. Taxonomy (NCBI): domain Eukaryota; kingdom Metazoa; phylum Chordata; class Actinopteri; order Carangiformes; family Rachycentridae; genus Rachycentron; species Rachycentron canadum. The sequence continues at coordinate 22,346,318 of CM076648.1, read as the reverse complement.
ACTTTTGTAACTTTGTGATGTCACAACAAAGCAGTCACCAACTAAAACACAGAAAAAGAGTAAAATGTGAAAAATATAATGTTTAATATAATGGAAAAACATAATTATTTTCTTTTTAATTGCCAAAGTAAATAGTGAAATGTGTCCAAAATCCAAGGTAAAATCTTTATATTACTTGTCTGGAATTAACTAGTCCAAAAATCAAAGACATTCTGTCATATATAACAGATAAAGCAGAAAATAAACTGGAAGTGTTAACTGTTTAACATTAACATTTTCTAGTTGCAGTTTCAGTCGGCTACAAATTATCTGATCTGCATCATGAAAAACCAACCCCTGTGGGGTTTCACAAATGAAATGTATCCTAATAAAACCGTAAAATTAAAAAGCTTAAAGTTTCGGCATAACAGGTAAATGCTGTAGTGTTGCGGGTGCTGTTTTTTAATTTTTCTACCCTGCCTTAACATTTAACTTAAGAGCAAGAAGACAAGTGAAGTGAACTCACCTCAGCTGAGTTGCAGAAATATTTAGTCTCATACTTCTCATTCATGGTGATGACCCCTCGAATGTTTTGTGTTTCTACCAACTGTGACACAAGAACAGACAGAGACAATCATACATACAATACAAAGCGTAGCAAACCCAGTATACATACACTTCATAATTCTATATTTCTAAATATTGATATATTCAGGAATCAAAACATTTACAATTTTTTACTTAACTAAGAATTTAATAGTCTCCAATGAGCAACTTAATTTACAAATCAGGACTTCAAAACTAGGATAGCATGCATCCTGAGCAGCTACAAATACAACATTTTTAATGTAGCGTTGCCCCAACTAAAAGGGATGTATATTCACAAGCTCAAATTTTTAATTAATTATGATAAATAAATGGTGACAAGTTAGCAGTGTAGGGAAAAGTTAAAACACTGCTTCACACGCTTTATTTCATTTATGAAAACAAAAAAAGGTGATTCTGCTGTGTTTTCTCCATCTACACAAAAAAAAACGCATACATTTACCCTCTTTAGGTTTGACGAGTGTAGATGTGTTTTTTTTTCCATTTTAAACACAACACGATTAACAAGACAGTTGAAACTGTTTAAAACACACTTAAAAATATTCATATTTTAAAAATATGAATACATTTACATTTAATAACAGAAGATTTTGATTTCACCTCTTTTCTATCCAAATCATATCAAATAAATGCCCCATCAAGAACTAATATATTTAGATTTCTTATCTTTTGTTTTATTCTACATTTAGATGTTTAAACGAAGGGAAATCTTTTTAAAAGCTTTCACAATTATGAAATTGGGTTTTTAAAAAGTCTCAATGCAATGACTGATGTTTAAACCCTTTTACAACAGTAAGCAGAGCAACACACCAGTGAGGATTAGTGTTGGCATTTAGGTTTCCCTTAATTTCCCCCTTAACAGCCGAATCAGAAACCGAGATCAGTGTCGTAAATAATCACAAATTGCCGTATTTCGACTTTTACTTAAGCATTTTATCGGATGCTTATTCCCCGAGCTGTGGGGTGAGAAAGGGAGCGATAAAGAGCCGGTGAGAGCCAGTCTGACCTGTTTGGTCATGGACCTGAACGGCAGAGCCCCGAGAACCACCGTGTCGTCCACCCGGTCAAACCACCGCCTCGACGTCACCTTCTCCATGACAACATTGTAGGCTAATGTCGGGTAGAAGAGCAGCCTCGCTAACGCTCCGGACATGGCTGAGATATCTGTGAAAAAACTATCTAAAAACTAAAAGCTTTTCATCACGACCACACGCTGTTGTCGTGCGTTGCGTCTCTGCCCCTCAGGCTGTGTAGTCTGACCTCTCCACCGGCTCACACGCCTTCCTCCATTGATGTTTCGCGGTTCCTCCTCCTCCGGTCGTTGCCACGCTCACAACACGACTTCCGGCGTGAATCCTTCAGAATAAATGCCATGAAATCAACACTGACTGATAATCAGGAAAACACACACACACACTAAAATCCCAGCTTGACTATTATGTCTGATGGTGCTTTGGCGTTTGTCACCAGTAATAATTTAAAAAAAAAATGGCCAAAATATGTCACACTTTTACTAAAACATCACTTATGTTGTTAACATGCCTTGCAATAATTTTCACTGTTGTCTCTGTTCAAAGCTTACAAAATATGTTGAATTAAAAACAGTTGTACATTCGTCAGAGTAAGTTTTCATTTTTTATCAGACTAGTGAAAAAAAACAAATTAAATTACCTCAAGGCACTTTACCTAAAGAGCAGATCTTGACCAAACTCTTTATAGTTATTTAAAGGGACACATATTTAAAATACACACCTAAAGACATTTAGGGTTACTATAGTAAACTATAGATATGATATACCATAATATTACCATGGTATCTCGGAGATGACAATTTTAGGTAGATAGTACTATGGTATGTAACCCAGTACTTTGGAGTACCACCGTGCTTGGATACTACATTAAAGTGCCCCTTTAACACATAGTGCCCTACCGGTTCAAAGTTTAGATAGACATCTAGACATTTGTATCTTTACTGGTGATAATGGTCTCCACGGCCTTCCCTGGAGCCACCTTCAGCTCTCGATTGTTGTGGGGTCTTGCTGCTTTTAGTCTTGTCTGTAACAAACCCCAATGGGATTGATATCAGATGATGGATTCAGCCTATTGAGATTCAGATAAACCACCCATTTGAAACGCTTTGATTGCTTTGGCTTCATGTTTAGGATCATTTACCTGCTCAGAAGGCTCATGTGCACATCCACATTCATCCTGTTGCTTCCATTAGCAGTAAACTCATCAGTATCACTGTACACGCTTGAGCTATTAAAGAATCAACACGTTTTTACAGGTGGTTTGGGACATGAGCTGTTTCTTTTCTTTCTCCACAATTCCCTCCTTTCATCATTTTGATATAGGTGATTTAAGTAATTTTTGTATACATTTTTTTCTTCTTGTGTGTCTTTGTTAACTCCTGCTGCCATAGTATTTTTGCCTTTCTGTGGAGTGTCCTGTGTCAAAAGAGCAGTAGTGCACAATATTTTATTTCAAACTGAGACCGAAGAACAATAAATGTGCAACTGTCCAAATACAGTCTGGACATGGTAGAATGAAGGCTAACACAAACTAGCCTGGTGGGGCCATTTATAAGAAAACCAAAACCTACATCTGGTGATTATATCAAAACAAAGTCCTGGAGTCAAAGTTAGATGACATCAGATAAAGCATACCAGTGTCTACTCAACACTGATTAAATTAGAGAAACTGAAGCTACATTAACAATCTACCTGAATGGTCAACTTTCTGCTCTTGGTGTCGAGGTTTAATTGTTGTAACCTCCCTGAAGGCTCAGTGTGAAGTCAGCTGCTAAAGTGTTGTTTCAGGTTTTCAGAGTGAATTTAAATGTTGAATTCCACAGTTGAAAACATGGCACTGAAACACCTTGAGAAATGAGCCACTACTTGATAGTTAGCATTGAAAGGTTTATCACAGTCGGGGCTAAATGCATAAGAGCTTCCACCAGGAGAATCTGCTGAAACTAAGGTCCCAGAAGTTTATCTACCGAAAAATTTAATATTTTGTAATCCATGCTCTTACTCTCATTATATTGATTATATTTCTCTTGTTTGTGGATGAGTCAAAAATACTTTAACTCCAAAACAGTTATGTTTGTCATCTTTTTTCCATAAAACTTCATTTTAAAGTTGTTTTTTCCCCCATTTTTGTCTTAAAAAGAAAAAAAAAAAAAAAAAAAACAACCCAGAAAGTGATATCTTTGTCTGATTCAAATTCAGGTCAAACTGAAGGAGCTGGAGTTCATTTATTAAAATCATATGGTTGCACTGTATTTAGTCTTTGTTAAAATCACATTTGTTTCCCAGAGAAATTATGTAAATTTGGTCAGAAATTTAATAAAGGGAAAAAAGTCAGTGCTTTTGAAGAGAAAATGCTTTAATATATTTTGGCAAAATATTCCAAAAATCAGCCATGATAGTGTACTGAATACGTGTGATTGAACTATATTCAAACTGCTGTACAGCACCAATGTATGACACATTTTAACATCCTAAACAGCCTGTTTAAACAACTAACATTTTTGTCAAACAGTAGAGAGAAGAGGACAGAGGATACTGAAATATATACACAAATACATACATGTATAAAAACAGGTTTTGAAAGAAACAGTGTGAGTGTGTATAAATTACACTATGCGCTGCAGTACATTTTCTAAAAACAAAGTGCAAAGTACATATTACATTTGGCCTGTAACTCCAGATTGCATAACTTCAGAAAGCAAAACTTTTTTTCTTTTTTTTTTTTAAATCTTTTCATCTTATTTTTTAAAAAAAAGACTGCAGTAAAAATATGCAGATCCCTTTTTTTTTTTTAAATGTCTCAATAACTGGCAGAACCAGAGCCAACGTAGTGTTAGTTTAACTTATAATACAAACTTTTTTTCTTCTTTAGAGACAGTGACATTCTAGCAAAGTTTCAGTAATTGGCAACCGATTACTTGTCCCATGTTTATAGCCGACTTAAAACTTAATATATTACCTTCATTTACATAAAAAGGCAGATAGCAGTGATGGGGAGTGATCCATCTTGTAGGAGCTCAGGACTTCATTGGAAGGACCACAATACTTTAGCTGATGCTGAGTGGAGGGATCAAAGGTTGGTGGTGGTAGAGTTCAAGATGTTGTGCTGGACCTTGGAGTTAGAGGCCTTGGACAGGTCTCGCTGTGGAAACACAAGAGCAGTTGTCAAGGTTGGTCCCTTACAATAACAACAACTATATGTAGAAAACAGTGCCATCACACAAATAAGCTCCTATCTTTTTCTGATCATGATGAAATGACACACTTAAGATTGTTAGCGTGAATTAGTGGGAAGACAATCACACAAACTAACAGACTAATCAGACTGTCCACCTTTTGTTTAAACACCATGAAGTCTCACCAAGTTATTAGCATGAAGCTATCATGTGATTCAGTGTCTTGTTGTGGAATCATTTACTCCTGAACATACACTGTCTACAGAGCAATGTAGCAGCTGCAGAGTACTTGTGCTTTGAGTGTTGCTCCAGATACATGAAGCTACCAGAGAAATCCAGACAGAGCTCTGAGGAAATGCCAGGTGTAGAACAAACACTGAATTGACCAAAAATTATAGATTTATTCCTGCAGTCTTGTGGAAGTGCAATTGCCTACGACGACACTTGTTTTTTTGCAGCAAATGTATGGACATTGGCCTGGGCTGACATTAGATTCCCAACCTGAACCTCTATCCTGGCTCAACCCTGGCTATGGGTTCACAAACACATGGCTTTGGATCACTGTCCTGCCATTGTTGAAGGAGAAAGACTCTGATGACATTTTGGTAGCATCTACTTAAGCAACTGAATCACTGTCGACTCTCTTATGTAAACTGTAAATGGGATAGGAGATTAAAAAAATAACTTGATTTCCTCTGCTAAGTTTTCCAGGTAGAAGATGGTACCTTGGCCATGTACTTGCTTGTGGAAATCAAGTGTCAAGCCTCTGTGATGTCACTCATTCGTTTGTGAACTGTTGTTGTGAAGCCTTCAGTTTGTAATTTGGCTGTTGCCATCTTGGTTGTTGTTTTTTTTTTTTTAAACCAAAAGAAACCATATATAGCTGAAGAGGAGTGAAGGGTGGATCTGACCGCTCTGTACTCTAATCCTGATTGTCAGGCAGGTCACTGTACAGTCTGTCAATCACACTGTAGCCACGCCCTAATAATACCCTGCTTTATGATTTATTTTCCTCTAAACAGTTTGCATTGTTGTACTGTTGTATTGAAGCCTTGAAACTAGAGACTGGGACCATAAACTCACTACAAAAAACTTAACTGAGGTAATAAATCAAGTGAAAAGAAGAGCCATTTTCACATAGTCTTCAATACAATCTTACTTCATTTACAACCAGTGACCTGCCCCTTGATGGTCATTGATAGAATGAAGGTTTCTTCAGCATTGGCTTCACTTTTCAGACTCCTATTAGAGTCTATGTTTCAAACACATCTGGTGTAGGCATTGAGAAAGGTAGAGAAACGCTAAAGCAACGACCTGTCAGAACTGTGATGGGCGTGGGAACATGGGGTAGCTGGGTAAACCTTTCCTTGATTAGATGCATGCAATTAAGCATTAAGTGATTAGTAAGCATCACGTGGGGTTTTAGCATTGCAAACACACCTTGACTGAACAGATTCAGTGTTGACCAAGTCCCTCTAAAATATAAATTTACATCATTAGCATTTGCACACCATCACAAACGTCCACATTATACTTACATGTGTTATGGCACAGTAATGAGGGAAAAAAAGATGCAAAGCAAAAAATTAGAGACAAAAGTGTAAATTACCACAAACTCTGAATATGTGCTGGCAACAGAGGTTATGCTGAAGTTACACTGTGGACTAGCGGGGGTCAGCAACGCACCACTCAGAGGGCTCCCCTTCAAATGGGCCTCGTTTTCCTTATTACAGCCCTTTAGCTGTGGGTGGGGGGGCTTACCGCCTCCTGGCGTCCGTGCTGCTGAACCCTGGAGAACACACAGTGGGAGAGATGGATCAGACAAGCTGAACATAAACAAATCATTCATTATGCAAAAAGAACTGACAGTAGATAAAAGGACAATAGTATCAGACATTACCAAAAGCTAAAATGTAGAAACATGTTTTAAGAAGAGTTTTAAAGGAGGATATGGAGTTACAGTATCTGATCAGGGTCAAGAGAGAGGTGCAGAGTGTTTGGATTCTAATAGCAAACACCCAGGCCTTGAGGTGACCAGCAGGCCCCCTTCTGCAAACCTCAGCTCTTGGTTGAGGTCATACCAATTCAACAATTCTGTAGAGCCATTTAAAGCTTTAAAAGTCAGAAATAAAATTTGAAACTCTATCTGGATTTTAACAGGGTGCCAGTGAAGGGAGGGCAAGGATCAGAGTCATGTGATTGTACCTGTTAGAACGTCTAATAAGACAAACAGCAGCATTTTGAACTAGCTGAAGATGGTGGATGGAGGCCTGGCTGATACCAAATAAAGTGCATTACAATAAATGTGTGTAAAACTTGCTGTAGGTCAACGACTGATAGAAAACACTTGATTTTGGAAATTATCCTGAGCTGGTAAAAACAAGACCAAATACATTGTGCAATAAAGCACAATCTCTTGATCTGATTTTGATTGTTAGGGTTCATACTGCGTGGACGCAAAAGCTCTGAGCAAGTTTGATGGTTTGATTCCTGGCCAGCTGGCCTTTTTTCTGCATGTCACTTCTCTCAATCCCATTTCCTGTCTCTCTACACTGTCTTATCAAAAATAATAACCAACCTTGTTTGCTGAGAGAGGTGGGCGGGGTACAGGCGACCGACAGACAGTCCCACCATAAACAGAGCGCATGGTGCTGTTGGAGGTGCCACTAGAAATACTGGAAGTTGCATTAAACTAATAAGAGACAGAATGAACAGGTTAGTGCTGACACACACAGATCACTAACACAACTGAACAATCCTACCGTAACTGGAAATGTAAGGCACAAACACAAAAGACTTTACCACCTTTCGTGTTTTATTTGGTGTGGTAGTGCCCAGGAATCTGCGCTTGGTTGGGGTTCGCACTGCTGTGCCATACAGCATATCCTCCTCGGTCTGTTTGCTCTTCTTCAGATGCTGTTTACAGTAAAGACAGTGTCAACACACTTCTCAGAAAACATACAGGGTAATCCTTTAATACAACAAAGCAACTTATTTACTCGTTCAAGTTTCTCCTTTTCCTTCTCTATTCGGTGCAGCTCCCACTGTTCCTCCACATATTGTAGAAACTTCTGGCCGTTCACTAGAAACTCCCGACCCTGTTCACTTTCCCACGCGTCAATCTGGGCTTTTAGTTTCTTTTCAAGCTAAAAACAAAACAAAACATAATGTCACATGATTGTCAAATGCTGAAGATATGATCAGTTTAGAAAACAGTAGGTGGCCTTCATGTGTTACCTTGGGCAGGGTTTTATGTAGCTCAGACCTCTGTTTCTCCTCTTTGAGAAGATTCCCTCCTCTGTTTGTGAATCTAGTCGGATCTGTGGCTTTTTTCTGAGAATGAGAAAATTTAAAGATCGCAGATTACACCTTAATGTGACGTTTCTATCCAACATGCAGCCACGTAACCAGATAAAATTATTTCAGGGAATTTTTTTAAAGGTGTCCACCATTAAATGACAAAGATATGGTAGAGTACTCCATCTATGAGGAGCTCATTATATCAGATCCTAAAACATTTGATCAAAATTCTGAATGAAAGTCAACAAAACACATCTCAGTGTAGTTTTACATCTCCTCTCTCAGGAGGTCTAGTAAGTCAGTCAGGCTGTTGTTACTTGTTACAGAAGAGAAACTCAGATCCTCTTTTCTGATTGGCTGAGGTTTCAGAGCGATCAAATATACTCAGAGAAACGAAATCAAGCAAGACTGGATGATTGATCCAGGTGGGTGGGGCTTGGCTGAGGGTGGTGACTGCTTTGTTGTCACATCACAAAGTTCCTGACGGCTGGTTTTAAGGCTCAGTTTCTGATACAGACTGTGAGCATTTCTCTGTGGACTGAGACCTTTGATACTTTCATAATGTCATTATAGAACCTAGACCTGATTTATAATCAAAAAAGACATGAACAATTACCTTTAGATTGTATGGGACCTTTAATTATTCTGTTTCCATAGACTGTAAAGTTCAATAACATATGCATGTGAAGGAGAAAAAATAAACAGTGCCTGTTCTAGTGAGCTCACCTCCAGCTCTTGGAAGAGTCTCCAGTTCTCTTCCCATTGGTGAACTCCCTCAAAAAGCTCTTTGTGATCCTCATAATGCTGCTTCAAGCGCTGGATCTCAGCATCATGCAGACTCAACAGCTCCTCGGTAAAATCCTCTAAAATAGTCAATTATAGCTGAAGTGTCATCACTTGTGCAAGCTTCAGTATGATTCAATTTAAAACAACATAAAAACAAGTGAACCCACCGCTGAAGTATGGCGTGAAGGCCTGACGCTGGTCAGTGCTGAGGAAGCACTTTTCCCATAATACAGCAACCTCAGATCGGATGGCATCTGTAACATTGCGGATGTTCAGCAGTTTCAGCTCTTCCAGGCGCTGAACTTCTGCTTTTAACTGAAGAAGAAAATTAAAGTGTAAATTGGAGATCAATACAGCAACCACAGACTTAGCTATCACCAACCTGAAAGTGCGGCTTAGCGTATCAGTGTTCTCACCGCTTCTAGGTTCCTCCTCTTGGACATGACCATGTGTTCATTGAAGGCCTCCCTATCCTCCTGAGGAACCTGCAGTCGGTCCCACAGCTGCTGCATCTTCTCCCGGTGAGTCTCACACACCGCCTCGTTCTCTGCCTTGCGTTCCTCCAGCTGCAGGATCAATGTGGCAGAAAGTGGCATCAGAGTGACTATGTCCATTGGTTTTGAATCATGCCTTCAACCAAAGTGGTTCCAGGGATAACTGGATATACATAAATATCAGGATTCAAATATTCAGCCAGCCAGCTTTCAAGGGCCCAAATATCATCTACAGGAAACCTTTTTACTTCACCCTTAAAGGGCTTAAAGTTTCACATAGGCTTTCTGCAGAATTCACCAAATCAAATTTAATCCTCTTAAGCCTAAGGAAACATATTCGCTTCCAAAAATGACAACATCTTCCAAGCATTATTGCTCTGCGATGGTTCATCTATCTATCTATCTATCTATCTATCTATCTCTGACTTTATCTAGAAACGTGCTGTTTTTTTCCTCTCTCACAAGTATGACACTTACTTCAGCCAATAGACTCATGAATGAATTTTGGTTTGAGAATGAAGTTTGATTTAAGATTTGCATTAGTCTCTGCCTTTGACTGGAGCATTGCTGCTTTACCTCTGTGCCCTTATCGATCAATTCTTATCTGCCATCTTTGCTAGTGACAACTAGAGTCAGGCCAAGTCTCAGACATTAAGAATGCAGATATCCTGTGATAATGTTAAAAAAATAAACTCACCTGACACACAAGCAGTTTGAGAGCTGTAATATTGTCTCTGGAGAGACAAAAGAAGTCCTCATCCTCACAGACCACGTCCTTCTCGAAACTGCTTTCAGGGATGTGATCCAGCTCCTCCATGTAGAGGATGATCTGCTTTTTGAGATCCATGAACTCAGCATGTCGCTTTGCCTGAAAACATGAAAGCAGCAGACCCTCTGGTCAAACGACAGTTCAGACTTATCCCCCAGCAACTCTGAGTTCAGTCAGTGAGCTGTTGCAGTGCCTCAGCCTCAGTCTTCAAGAGCCACTGTAAGTTTTGCAAAACACAAGATGTTACTGTGCTTGATAAGTTTGAAGCTAGAAAAGATTTTCATCACAAATAAAAAATAAAACCCCAAAGTTTCATATGATTTGATTTGTCCATCACTAATGGAGACTGAGACTGTCACCATGAAGCACAGAAAAGGTCTCTCTGATATGGTCTCTGCAGTCATGATGGCTGACCTTCTCTACATTCTGGTTGGTGATGTGCTGGCCTAAGTCCTCCAGTTGTTCCAGTGATGGCACAGAGTCTGGAACAATGCCATACGGCATGGAGCACAGAATGTCACACAGGTCCTGGTCCTGCTCCAGCAGAGCCTTTAGCTGCTGCATCCGCCGAGTCTTCTCCTTCACCAGAGCCTCCATCTGGGTGCGGATGTTCTTCTCTTGCTGAAGCATGCTAATACCTTCCTCGTCCTGAATATGCACAGAAGAAAACAACAAATTCATTTTGTAAAGGTGTTAGGGTTAAGCCATTTAAGTATTGTTAAAGTCTGTAGTTAATAGATTATTACTAAACCAAATACAGCACTGAAAACCTTGTTACCTCAAACACAGTTAGCTGAAGTTCCAGGCAGAGCTTCTCCATTTCTGTCCTACATGTCTGAATGCTGCTTATGAGCCTCTTCTTCAGAGACTCCTCTTCTTTGATCATCATCTCTAACAAACTCTGGTGGTCAAACAAATCAGCATAGGGAGATTATACCGAGGCCAGTATCCAGTAAATTATTTTTGTGATGATCAGTTTGGATATAGATATTTTCATGTCTTTGCAATCCCAGCATATATGTACTTTGCATACACTGCACTTAACATATATGTACTTATAAAACTTTGTTGACCAATGACCAGATTTCTCATAGTACAGTGCACTCATGCCATGTAGGCTCTGAATACTTTTCAATGGCCTAGTTTCACTCATAATGATTGTTGTGTGCGCCCTTCTCTTACTCATTCACACACCTAGCTTTGTTTAAAGTTAAAACCCGTGTAAACCTGTTTCAGGCTGATAAACTCACACAGTTGGTAATACACCAACAGTTCTAATCCTTGGGTTTAATACTGTGATAATCTAAAGCAGATTTGAGGTACAGGTATACAGTTTTTCTAGAGCCAGTGTGATGTTTCTGGGTTGGGTAAAAAAAAAAAAAAAAAATTAATTCACTATTTTGTGTGGATTCACATGTGTGGAAATTTCTTTTAAATTGTAAGAATAATAATAGTAGCATAAAAACGTTTCACAAATATGGAGTTGTGTTTTGAATCATAGTTACTCTCTCCCTGTGATCCCACCTAGATCTGACAAGTACAGGTGCAGTGGTTTCTGATCTGGACCTGATCTGAAACTGTGTTTTATGGCATCAGCATTTTAATGTCCAACGCCTTCTCACAGCAGTAAGTGGATAAAAGTAACAATCCGTTATGTCATAAAAAAATTCCACTGGATTTCCCCTTCACTGTCGAATCAGAAACCAGCTTCAGAGCTGAGGCAGCAGCAGGTTTGGAGTCAATGATCGATGTCTGACCTTAATGTGGTTCTTGACGACATTAGTCCTCTGTAGCCTCTGGTCCTCGGGGATACCGATCTCCTCCCAAATGTCCTTCAGATGGCACAGCGCTTTATTCAGGCACGACACAGCCTCTGCTGCGAGCACCTCGCTGCCGGGACAGAGCCGGTGGGAGGCACAGTCAGTCCATTTAGCAACACATCGTGTACATGGCATCAATAAATTATTCGTTGGAAACGTTTAAACCGTCCAATACACACCAAGTCCACTGTTTTGATCGAGTAACCGACGTTAACGTTAGTTTAGCTAACAGCTACTTGCTACCGCGTTTAGCCGTTACCATGAAAACAAAAACCTTGCTTCACCAACTCTGACTCAGTCGTGATAAACAAAGCTTTGACCTTACCTCTTTCTCATTGTTTAATTCCAGATCGTGTTGCGTTTCTCGGTCTAACAGTTTAAATAGGCAGACACCTGTCAGAGAGCCGAGCCGAGCCGAGCCGAGCTGCGCAGCGTCGCCTGCTTCTTACTGTCCGTTCACACTCTTTTCAAAACACGCGCAGTCTGCTCTGTGATTGGCTGCTTCTGCGGGAGCGCGTGATGTGCAAAACTGAGGCCGGCCGCCGAATCCGGGAGCGTCTTACAGCCAGATCATGAGATCGGACCGCCCATCGCAAAACGGCTCATGAATAAAAACAAACACACCAGTTACGTAGCGAAACCTGTTAATGTTGGACTGAAAACGTCAGAGCTCAGAGGTAAAAAACACAGAAAACAGATAATGCGCTGTTTTCTCACCTACAATTAAAAATGAAAGATCCTTTCACCCTCTAACGACGCCGGCACTGCCCGGATGTAGTTTTTAGATTATACTGAGAGTCCACCTATTTTAATGGTCCCCACACAAATCCTGGAAAACGACTTGACCAGGAAGGAAGATAATTTATTCTGTCTCCAGAATTCAATTCACTATAAATCAGCTTTTTTTTGTCTTTATTCATAAGACATAGATTCATACATAGTTTTATATATATTCATATAGTTTGGGTTTTATTTTATATTAATTGTAACTTTACTGTGTTTCAGTCCTACGCTACTTCCCTGATGTAGTAATGTAATGACAGTATAATTACTCTGTTCTGTATCTTTTGCAATATAAACAAAAAAAAATAAAATAAAATAAAATATATATATATATATATGAAGGGAAAGCTTTGAAAACTTGTTTAAAAACATTTATTCACTTTATACATTTTTACAGTTCTTGTGATGACAGAAACAGATATGAACATTTTCCATCTGTGCTGCCAGTGCTGGAGGGAATGAGTGACTCGAGGCTGCAGGAATGTGTCCGGTTTCTGTCCTTCATGATGTGCTGACAGGCCTCATGCATGGTTGTCCAGCAGAGCCTCAATGATTCTTGAACTGTTTGTAATCGCAGTTGTTACAACAATGAATTTATAACCTGAAGGAACAAAAGCGTAACATAAATTTTCCTCCTGCGCAAACGGCTAAAGAGACCCATGTTATGCTTTTAAGAAATATTAACCAGGTTAGCTGTGTGACATCAGGAATTTCAGTTTGAGATCAACTGTCACAGAAATGAGAATCTTTTGCTCTTTCAACTTATTGCTTTTACTTTAGTTCAGGCAATTATCAAATATACACGCATATCATACATGCAAATGTTTGTAGCAAATTAACTTCCTCCTAGTATATTTGTTGTTGAAATGTCATATTTATGTGAAACATGAAAAGTAGGATCGATGTAAAAATACCTTTCATTTCAATTGTCTCTCTTGTACATTTGTATTTAATATATTTACTTTCCTCTTAAAATCTTTACTTTTGTTGTTTTTTTTTTGCTTCTTTTATTGTTCACTTTCTTCTTCTGTAACTTGTTTATGAATTGTGTTTTATTTTGTGTAATCTTTTTTATTAGTTAAAAAAATATATAATTTCCTAATCATTTTTCCAATGATGGCATAATGTTGGTATGTCATTTGGTACTAATTATATTGGAAATAGAGACAGTGTTCAGTTGTTACAGTTAGAACTAATTAAGATGGTCAGATGAATGTGTGAAATTTAAAAAATATTGAGAATTTTTTGTTAATAACTAATAGATCCTAGGAAATTATAACAAAATTACCCAACCATAAAATCGATATAAATAATTTCTGACAAATATACAAATACAAAAATATATCAGAGTTATAGTTTACATTGACACAGGCTATTCCTCTTAGCACAGCTACTGGATGTAATTAAGTTTAATATTTATTTATCCTAAAAGCAGAACCAATAAAAGTGTAAAACTTCCCAGAGGAAAATTGTATTTCTTCCTGTGGACATAATTTCTGCACCGAAAGAGTTCTCCACATGAATAAATATGTCATATTCATACCATCCAAGATCCAAGCCAACATCATTGGGACCAGCTCAGAGAACAATGAACCTTCTCTGTTCAGCAGAAGTTAAACTAAATAGAAAAAATCTCTACTGTATCATCAGAAGTCCCTGTCATCATTCAGGTCATGTTTACCTCTCTCTCTGCCAAGGAAACGAAGGGCTGAAATCTCAGAGAAGGTGCAGCCTCCAAGAAACATGACCAGGATGACACGCTGAGCGTCACTCTTTGCTCGTACATCAGCTCCGTTGCTGCCTGATGAGAGACCAAAAAATAAAATCCATCACTTATTGAAAACACATAAAGTGGTCAATATGTGTACATGCAGACAACAATAACAACAAACCACAGAAATCAGGTTACACAGCAAATCAGACAAGACATTTACTTGTAAATCCCTGGATATGTGCAGTAGTTCAGTAATCAGATTCCACCCTTATAATAAGTTTATTTGAACTGTATTGTTAAGATTGAAGCTACGATGATCTTCTGGTTTTCACTTGATCAATCTGTTTCCACCACAGACTGTTTATAAACGTGGACATAGGCTCTGGGTCTGAAAAGTGAAGCCAATGCTGAAGTGTCTTAAACCTGCATTCAATCTAATGACCATCAGGGGGCGACTCCACTGATTGTAAAAAGAAGTCAGATTATGTTGAGGTCTATGTGAAAATGTCCCTACTTCTCACTTGATTTATTAACACAGTAAACATTTTCGTATTGAGTTTATGGTCTCAGTCCCTTGTTTCAAGTCTTCAATACAACATGATGTTAATTTTTTAAACAAAGGTCCCATCTGGAGGAGAATAGACCAAAAAGCTGGGTATGAATTAGGGTGTGGCTACTGTGTGATTGACAGACTGTATCACACACAGTGACCTGCCTGACCAGGAAAAAGGAAATCAGTTACACAATTACAAAAGCTGAGTTTCCATAAAAAAAGATGACAGTGATCCAGTTGCCTAAGCACATGTAAACATTCAATTGAATCATTAAACTCATTATCATTCTATTAATATCTTCTTGTGATCTAACCTGTAACAGCAAATTCATGCCCATTCAGCAGCCTGGTGACTTCTTCAAGCCCCGTCCAACCGTCTCGCTCCAACACCTACACAACAATAACATGATAAAACAATTCAATGTCACCAATGGTGAAAAAGAAAACAAAATACAAGAATTAGATCACATGAGATGAATGCATCCTGTTTTAATTAATCACCTGCTCAATGAGTTTGCAGCTCAAAGGGATGTAAGCACCGCTGAAGATGTAAGCCATGTCTCGAGGGACACGCAGGTCATATTCTTCATCTGACTTTGGCACCTGAAGTATGAAACTCCAGTTACTAATCTTGTACAGCATTGCTAGTGCATTAAAGGCAAAATGCCACTGGTCTGTTGTCTTACAACATAATTTAAAAGTCTTCTGGGGCAAAATAGTGAAACTGACAATAATTTACCAGGTTGAGTTTTCGGCTCACTGCTCTGAAATTGCTCTTCTTTGCCAGAGAAGAGAAGGCATCTGTCAGCTTTCCTGGAAGAAAACAATTAATAAAAAAAGCAGTTGGACAAAATATACACAAAATCATTCTGCCATATCCTACAGATGGAGACTATAATTGAAAAACAGGCCTGGGGTGTCCACTTAGTCCAGTGGTTACATGAACACATATGCTCTGAGCAGGCAAGTCCCCTGCTGGGCTCACAGACGGACTCTTTGCAGCATGTCATTCCCCCTCTCTTTGTCCCATCATGTCTCTCTACACACGCCTAAGGTGTAAAATGCTCCAAAAATGCCTGGAAAAAAAAAAAAAAAAAAGAGGCCTGTTTCACCTGCAGTTTTGTCATTGACCAGTTTTCCCACTTTGCTCTCCATGACCGTCAGTGTTTCTCCGGGCTGCTGCTCCACCAGCAGCCCTAACTGCCTCAGGTTGGCAAATGTGAGAAGGTGATCCACTCCATAGCTCTGAGGAGGTCAAGCAGAGAAAATGTTACACGAGGCCCGTGGCTCATGAAGGCAGGTTTAAAATGTGAGGAGACACTCTACAGTTTTGTTAATAAGAGCCATAAAAGACCAAAACCAACAATGTGTTAATCTCTCATTTTGTACTTTCTGACACCTCCACCCTGTCTCTGAGACCCATTCACTTTCTGAAGACATAACTCTTTGAAAACAAGTCTCTCATTTCCTAAGTAGGCTGAACACTCAAACGTTACAGAAACAGGTGTCACAATTATTGGAGACTATTTTTAAATGCGGGTTGAATCACTTTTCATGTTCCAGTGCAGTGGTTCCCAACCTTGTGCAACTCTTCTGTTGCTAACCAGCTCTACGTTAGTGCTCCACTTTTTTTGCTATGGATTTGGGCAAGATGAAAGTACATGATGTGGTCTGCCCAACAGCATTCATGTTCATCATTGGCATATCACAGTAATTAAAAAGAAAACAAAAACAAAAAAAAAACAACAAAAAAAGATGAAAACATGTTTTTAAAGATATTTGAAGATTAAATAATATTTTAATTTTCATTAATTACATATTTTCACCAAAACTGTACTGTTTTTCAAATGATTTGTCGACCCACATACAATACCTTCATGGCCCAACAGAGGCCCCCAACCCACATGTTGGGAACCAATGTTCTAGTGAATATTTACAGTGCTTTTCCATATCTTAGGTTAATACACACACAAAAAAGAAGGAAGGAAACATTTGTTTTACAATCCTGTGGTTTTTCTGTATCAGAGAATAACAGACGTCCCTGGCTGCTTAAAGGTCAACATCACTAGCTGCAGGAAAAACAAAGTAGTGAAACCACAAACTGCTCTTAAGCATGAACATGTACAAACCAACACAAAACAACATATGAAATACCCCACAAGAATATCAGCTTCAGAGGTAGAGGAAATGTGGGTGTTCAGGGAATTCTTTAAACACAGGAAATTATGTAGTTTTTTTTAAAGTGTCATAATTTTTTTACCATGGCAAATATAAGAATGAGGACTGAAGTGGGTCTAATGTCAGATTATCTGTGGCTTTGAAAGCAGTGTTTTTCACATTAATGTTAAGGCTCACCTGTAGATACTGTGCCTTTAACGAGCGGAAATCTTTAGGCAGAAGTCCTGTGAGAAAACACCATCACACACAGTTATTAACACAAACCTGAGAATAATTTGATCCTGTCTTTGGATCATACATGAAGACAACCATCCCATAATCACACATTCTACTTTATATTTTTATTGTCTTAATAAGAAGAGACTTGATATTTCTCCACCAATCTGCTCTGTGGGTTCAGGTCCATATAGAAACTTAACAGTCTCACCGTTCTCTGTGATAGACAGAAGACAAAGCAGCCTCAGACTTTCTATCATGGAGACCTGGAAACAGAAAAAAGAAATAAATACGTTTCCTGCAGATTATTATTATTAGACTTGGTTCTATATCATTGTGTTAAAACAAAAGCACCTGTCTGTTGATGTGCTCCTCTATGAAAGAGATGCATTCACGGATTTCAAATCCTTCAAGTAAAGCTGGAAGACAAGAAGTCAATATCTGGATCAATAAGAAAATCAACAGCTGGTTTTGTTGTTGTTTGACAATAAAATCATCTGTCTTATTGCATTCCAGGTAAGATGATCTTTTTTACATATCAATGACTAAAAAAATGATGCCTGGTGAAGTTGGGGTTGGATTAATGACCAAGAAACACTTGTAACTGGAGCATGAATGTCACAAACTGAGTGATCTTACAGTGCTCTGTCTTTAACAGCTCCTGGAAATCCTGCTTGGTTTTCTTCTTCATTATTGATTCACTAGCACCGATGTCTGAAATGAGAAAGTGCTCCTCAGCTTTGCACGTTACCTGAAATCCGTCACAATCAGTCTGATTCACAGTAAAGTGGCGCAGCACTCACGCAAACTGAGCAGCCGATGCTCGTGTTTTAACCCTTTTAGTTCCTCTGACACAAACATCTTCATCTGCTTTATGTCCATCCCCCGACGCTTCTGTACAATCAAAAATGGAAGTAAAGTGTCAGTTATTTAAGTTGTTTTAGTTACAAAGACAAATGAGGGTGAAATTCACTCACATCATATGCAGTCTGGAGATTCCTGGCTTTCTGGCTGAGAAAGCCAAAGACGTTGGAGAAATGTTCATTTCTGATCTCGTTGAAGACCTGTGACACAGGAGTTTAGAGGCGACATGCAACATGAAATCATGACGGTAAAAGATCTACGCCTCCAGAGTCTGCCTTACCTTATCCTGAGAGTTCAGCATGACCTTCACACTTTTCTCAGAGGAGGTGACATCAGGTCCAAACTCCACACATCCTGCAGAGCAAAAAAAAGGGGGTGATCAAAACCAGGATATTTATGCATATAAACCCACAAAATACTTTAGTATTGATTGCACACATCATTTATGTTGTGCTACATATACTTGATCAGAACTAGATCATCTGACTATGTTGGACATTAAGTGTTCATGCTCTTGGGGTATGGGGTGGGGGTGGCAACAGATCTTTTAAATATGGAGAGAAGGGTGTTCATTCTCAGTCAGTAAGACTATTATTATATAACGCTCAATTGTTCACAATAAAAGTGCCACAAAAATTTGTTTAACAAATGAATAAAAGGAGAGAGAAGGGTTCTAGCCCCAGCTCTGCTCTCATCTCCACTCGGCTGATCAATCTTTCTGTGAGGGGGGTTTGAATGTCTGATTTTCAGTTTAGAAAGTTACAGAAATTAAATGATTGCACGACCCCAAACCCAACATCTGAGAGGTTTTGGGGGAGTGATGGGTTACTCAGAAGAGGTTTACTAGCCCCTGAACCAAGCTGTCTCTCCCCCCCCCCCAGGTAAATGTTTATTGTGGATTTATCCTTCTTCAGGTGCTTTAGTCTCAGTGGATGGACTGTCTCCCTGAACTCAGGTAACTCTCCACATGCTGATTAGATACCTACCACATTTGATTCTAAATATGTCATCCACGAGTCCTTCATAGACAACTTGTGAGCACAGAGGAGTGACGAAGTCCACATCTGCAAAAGATCATGACAGTGTAAGGTAAAAGAAGCACAACACAGCATGTCATCCCCTGACAAAAGGACACATGGCTTCTCACCTCTGTCAATGAGAAAAACATTTCCTATTTCAGCCTGACGAGCTTTTGTGTCTCCCTCTTCTACCTGCTCCCTCCATGACTCGTATGCCATCTGGTGCCAGACAGAGAGATAGAATCAACAACTCAATCCTTCATCACATACACCTCAATAAATACAGCAGCAGAAACAGTTTTGCCTTAGGTCTCTGCACCTTAGCACAGCGTCCAATCCCGTAGATCTTTGAGAATGGGCCGTAAATAGAGTGAAGGAGGTGCAGAGCGCTGCCCACTGTCCTCACCCAGCGCTGGTTCCCGGCCTGTCAAAATACAGGTTTGATGTGGAAAACCTGATTATTTGTTGCTATTCTACAAGCTACAAATCAAGACATAAACAGTTCCGGTGTAATGAGTGATTTAGTTAAGGATTTGACCTTGACCCTTTTCAGAAGCAAAACTAACAATAAGTTGTTAAAAAACAACACACATTGAGGCAGCTTTGGTTCTTCAATTTGCCATTAGAGCTGAAAAGATTAGTCACAATGTTTGAGAACATACCTTTCACTGTATTTGGTTGATGGATATCCAAGGGACATATTTGTATCAGCACATAAATCTTCAATATGTTGTAGATTATTAAATAAAACCAATCCTGAGCCCAATCTGATTCATTTCAATTGAATGACACTGATATATTCAGTTTAATAGGATGGAAGATTTTGTTATTCAGCAAATATTTACATTTCAAAAGTTGGAGCTGATAAAACTTCTGTTTTTCTCCATGATGAATATAAATCCAGTGTTCCATCTCTTTTAGCTCTCTGTTCTGCTCCACTATGTTGTCTGGCTATCCTCTGACCGAGTCTGTCAGCAGGTAGAGAGCAATGGCTTTTTACAGCTGTTTCTTTAATAACAAGTAAATACAGGTAACAGCTGTTAGGAAAGTAAACAAGGTCAGTGAAGCTGCAAATATAGTTGATAATTGTCTGTAGGGACACTGTCATTTGAGATATCATTATTGGTATTGTTAGATGATCAATTCATGATCACATTTCAAGTTACTAATAATAATCTTTTCAGCTCTTTTTCATTTCTGTCTTTACCAGGAAGTTGTCTCGAAAAAATTCAGGTAACTCCAGACTGATGATGTCATCATCGAGCGGAAGGAGGTAGAAAGCCCATTCATCAGTGGTCACATCTGTGGGGAGGCAAAAATAAGTGAAACACTATTTTAATTTACACTAATTCTAAAACAAAAAGTAAAAAAGTAAGAACACTCACCACCAAAGATCCCCTGCTCCTCCAGAACTGCCTCACACGCATAGAACTGGACACAGGAGGGTCAGCAGATAAATGTCAATCTCAATGTCCAAATATAATCAACATGAACAGAACAGTGGTGCGGGAAATACCTTCTGAGGGGTGAAGATTATCTTGTATCTTCTAAACTTTCCTGCTGCTTTGTCTGCATTGGCCACTTCTGGAACAAGAAGGAATACAGTATGAACCACACCTGGAATTATTCAGTAGACTAAGCCACTAAATATACAGAAAATAGGGCTGGGTATCATGGGAAATTTTTAATGCAACTGCTAATAGGATACCTGAATTTTGTAGGATTTCTACAGGATTCACAAAGTTTAATTTAAGACCTTTAAAGAATATATAAGAATTTAACACCCTATTCAATGTCAATCAGACCAAAGTATTGTCAGCGATTCCCAGCTGTATATATTATTAATTAAGTCAATAAAAAAGATGACCTGGACCTGCAGACATAGCAGAAAACAGATTGGATGGCTGAATAGACAGGAGGATGTTCTAGGTCGACATATAAATGTTACATAACTTTAGAGATCTGGAACTATTGACAATGAAAGTGAAGATTTTCCTTTTGTGCTAAACCTAAAACCATCCTTTTCACAAACCTACGAAATATACACACACTTTTCCCAAACTTAAGATTCACATCAGAAGCTGTGTGATCATAGAATCTTACAAAACATTGAATGACAACTTTTTGTGTGTGATGGCTCCAATAATCATCGCATCACATTTAAGTTGATACTAAAAAGGTTCAATATCCAACTCTACTCACCACATATCCACTTAACAGTTTGTATTCTTGGCCGAATCAGGAAACAGAGCCTGTAAGAGAGTAATTCCACGTTGTCAGTCAGTTAAATTTGGTCTGTGTGTGTTGAAATTGTTAGTATGTAAGTATGAAGGGTGATTGGCTCACTGATCTGAGGTACTGATAATAGGTTTGTATTCCACTTTGTAGAGTTTGTCAACTTCATGTTGCTGCAAAAAACACAAGAGACAAAATGTTTGAGGCCACTGGAACTGCAGTTTTTCTCTAGATAAAAGTCACAGCATCAGCTGATGATTATCACCTTTAGTGTTGACACATTGGCAATACGATCGAGTGGGCTCATCAAGTCTGCCTCAATGAAGAGGTCTTTCTTCCCTGGCAACTGTGTGAAGAAGACAGTGCAGTCAAGACAAAATCTAGAACAACCTATCCAACAGCAAACACACACACACAGGACCTTCTTTCTACCTAATGATCTGTGGCAGCGCTGCTTTATTTCCAAAATGAATCAAATGTGGAACACAACACATATGCAAAGGAGGAGATTGCACTACAATCTACTAATTATCTGCAGAAATTCATTAATACTCGTGACATTGTTGTTAAACCAAAAAATTATTTAAACTAAACCCTATTATTTGTTAGCCTGTCCTATAATACTTTCAGGCCCCTTCTGCCAATGTTTTTGTCTCCCAGCACATTGGTCCCTTTTGAAGATATTAATCTTTTTAAAATACCTACTTATAAAAGGTTTTCTGAAATAGCTGGCACTCAAACATTGCTCAGTCAGGAGTAATACTGAATTTGTTGACTATTTTGTTTATGACTCAAAGTGTGGCTCACTGCTGTATGTTTACAGTTGGAGCTCTATGGCCCAGAGGAGTAAGATAGATCAGACTTTGGACACACAGGATGAATTAGTTGATCATTAGCATTTGATCATTTTTCCTGACAATAATAATACTGATAACTAAAATAAGGTAGATGCAGCCAGACTTAAAATTGTGAAAATTTAAAAAATAACTCAGATGGCAGATGGGTGTGGTCACGAGTGCAACATCTGCTGTGCAGCAGCAGCAGCAGCTTTATAACTACACAAAGTCTCTGCAGTGTAATTCAGAGTATGAATGAATGTATGATGCTTCAGTTTCAGACAATGTGTAGTTAGCTACTCAACGCCTCATAATAAGTGCCCATAATAAACACACATTATATATATATATATATATATATATATATATATA